>OX155897.1:34299158-34431056 GCA_944588485.1 Phosphuga atrata
AAAAAGACGGCTATGGAGCGTCTTATTGATTAACTTAACATTATTTAATTTAATTTAAGTGTTGCAGCTTTTTCCAGCTGTCTATGAAACTATATATCTATTTGTTTTATTGTTATTCTTATTATTGTACTATTTCATTTTATCATTTTATCTTTTTGTTAACATTTTAACATTTTACTATATTTAGGTTTGCTACTATACTTTGTTTTATACTTAGTATTATTTATGCTCTTATATTAATTAATTTAAATTTTTAATTTATTCCTTTAATCACTTCATTGTCTGTGTTGATTTCTTTTTACTGTTCTTTTTTATATATACTGAAACTGTGAATTTCCAATACCCAACTGTAATATTTTCTTGCTCTGTAATTGGTTGTCGAACTGTTGAGCAATAAATCAATTAAAATTAAAAAAAAAATTAAAGACTATTAAAAAATTAAAGACAGACAAGACCAGACAGACAAGACTAGACAGACAAGACTAGACAGACAAGACTAGACAGACAAGACTAGACAGACAAGACTAGACAGACAAGACTAGACAGACAAGACTAGACAGACAAGACTAGACAGACAAGACTAGACAGACAAGACTAGACAGACAAGACTAGACAGACAAGACTAGACAGACAAGACTAGACAGACAAGACTAGACAGACAAGACTAGACAGACAAGACTAGACAGACAAGACTAGACAGACAAGACTAGACAGACAAGACTAGACAGACAAGACTAGACAGACAAGACTAGACAGACAAGACTAGACAGACAAGACTAGACAGACAAGACTAGACAGACAAGACTAGACAGACAAGACTAGACAGACAAGACTAGACAGACAAGACTAGACAGACAAGACTAGACAGACAAGACTAGACAGACAAGACTAGACAGACAAGACTAGACAGACAAGACTAGACAGACAAGACTAGACAGACAAGACTAGACAGACAAGACTAGACAGACAAGACTAGACAGACAAGACTAGACAGACAAGACTAGACAGACAAGACTAGACAGACAAGACTAGACAGACAAGACTAGACAGACAAGACTAGACAGACAAGACTAGACAGACAAGACTAGACAGACAAGACTAGACAGACAAGACTAGACAGACAAGACTAGACAGACAAGACTAGACAGACAAGACTAGACAGACAAGACTAGACAGACAAGACTAGACAGACAAGACTAGACAGACAAGACTAGACAGACAAGACTAGACAGACAAGACTAGACAGACAAGACTAGACAGACAAGACTAGACAGACAAGACTAGACAGACAAGACTAGACAGACAAGACTAGACAGACAAGACTAGACAGACAAGACTAGACAGACAAGACTAGACAGACAAGACTAGACAGACAAGACTAGACAGACAAGACTAGACAGACAAGACTAGACAGACAAGACTAGACAGACAAGACTAGACAGACAAGACTAGACAGACAAGACTAGACAGACAAGACTAGACAGACAAGACTAGACAGACAAGACTAGACAGACAAGACTAGACAGACAAGACTAGACAGACAAGACTAGACAGACAAGACTAGACAGACAAGACTAGACAGACAAGACTAGACAGACAAGACTAGACAGACAAGACTAGACAGACAAGACTAGACAGACAAGACTAGACAGACAAGACTAGACAGACAAGACTAGACAGACAAGACTAGACAGACAAGACTAGACAGACAAGACTAGACAGACAAGACTAGACAGACAAGACTAGACAGACAAGACTAGACAGACAAGACTAGACAGACAAGACTAGACAGACAAGACTAGACAGACAAGACTAGACAGACAAGACTAGACAGACAAGACTAGACAGACAAGACTAGACAGACAAGACTAGACAGACAAGACTAGACAGACAAGACTAGACAGACAAGACTAGACAGACAAGACTAGACAGACAAGACTAGACAGACAAGACTAGACAGACAAGACTAGACAGACAAGACTAGACAGACAAGACTAGACAGACAAGACTAGACAGACAAGACTAGACAGACAAGACTAGACAGACAAGACTAGACAGACAAGACTAGACAGACAAGACTAGACAGACAAGACTAGACAGACAAGACTAGACAGACAAGACTAGACAGACAAGACTAGACAGACAAGACTAGACAGACAAGACTAGACAGACAAGACTAGACAGACAAGACTAGACAGACAAGACTAGACAGACAAGACTAGACAGACAAGACTAGACAGACAAGACTAGACAGACAAGACTAGACAGACAAGACTAGACAGACAAGACTAGACAGACAAGACTAGACAGACAAGACTAGACAGACAAGACTAGACAGACAAGACTAGACAGACAAGACTAGACAGACAAGACTAGACAGACAAGACTAGACAGACAAGACTAGACAGACAAGACTAGACAGACAAGACTAGACAGACAAGACTAGACAGACAAGACTAGACAGACAAGACTAGACAGACAAGACTAGACAGACAAGACTAGACAGACAAGACTAGACAGACAAGACTAGACAGACAAGACTAGACAGACAAGACTAGACAGACAAGACTAGACAGACAAGACTAGACAGACAAGACTAGACAGACAAGACTAGACAGACAAGACTAGACAGACAAGACTAGACAGACAAGACTAGACAGACAAGACTAGACAGACAAGACTAGACAGACAAGACTAGACAGACAAGACTAGACAGACAAGACTAGACAGACAAGACTAGACAGACAAGACTAGACAGACAAGACTAGACAGACAAGACTAGACAGACAAGACTAGACAGACAAGACTAGACAGACAAGACTAGACAGACAAGACTAGACAGACAAGACTAGACAGACAAGACTAGACAGACAAGACTAGACAGACAAGACTAGACAGACAAGACTAGACAGACAAGACTAGACAGACAAGACTAGACAGACAAGACTAGACAGACAAGACTAGACAGACAAGACTAGACAGACAAGACTAGACAGACAAGACTAGACAGACAAGACTAGACAGACAAGACTAGACAGACAAGACTAGACAGACAAGACTAGACAGACAAGACTAGACAGACAAGACTAGACAGACAAGACTAGACAGACAAGACTAGACAGACAAGACTAGACAGACAAGACTAGACAGACAAGACTAGACAGACAAGACTAGACAGACAAGACTAGACAGACAAGACTAGACAGACAAGACTAGACAGACAAGACTAGACAGACAAGACTAGACAGACAAGACTAGACAGACAAGACTAGACAGACAAGACTAGACAGACAAGACTAGACAGACAAGACTAGACAGACAAGACTAGACAGACAAGACTAGACAGACAAGACTAGACAGACAAGACTAGACAGACAAGACTAGACAGACAAGACTAGACAGACAAGACTAGACAGACAAGACTAGACAGACAAGACTAGACAGACAAGACTAGACAGACAAGACTAGACAGACAAGACTAGACAGACAAGACTAGACAGACAAGACTAGACAGACAAGACTAGACAGACAAGACTAGACAGACAAGACTAGACAGACAAGACTAGACAGACAAGACTAGACAGACAAGACTAGACAGACAAGACTAGACAGACAAGACTAGACAGACAAGACTAGACAGACAAGACTAGACAGACAAGACTAGACAGACAAGACTAGACAGACAAGACTAGACAGACAAGACTAGACAGACAAGACTAGACAGACAAGACTAGACAGACAAGACTAGACAGACAAGACTAGACAGACAAGACTAGACAGACAAGACTAGACAGACAAGACTAGACAGACAAGACTAGACAGACAAGACTAGACAGACAAGACTAGACAGACAAGACTAGACAGACAAGACTAGACAGACAAGACTAGACAGACAAGACTAGACAGACAAGACTAGACAGACAAGACTAGACAGACAAGACTAGACAGACAAGACTAGACAGACAAGACTAGACAGACAAGACTAGACAGACAAGACTAGACAGACAAGACTAGACAGACAAGACTAGACAGACAAGACTAGACAGACAAGACTAGACAGACAAGACTAGACAGACAAGACTAGACAGACAAGACTAGACAGACAAGACTAGACAGACAAGACTAGACAGACAAGACTAGACAGACAAGACTAGACAGACAAGACTAGACAGACAAGACTAGACAGACAAGACTAGACAGACAAGACTAGACAGACAAGACTAGACAGACAAGACTAGACAGACAAGACTAGACAGACAAGACTAGACAGACAAGACTAGACAGACAAGACTAGACAGACAAGACTAGACAGACAAGACTAGACAGACAAGACTAGACAGACAAGACTAGACAGACAAGACTAGACAGACAAGACTAGACAGACAAGACTAGACAGACAAGACTAGACAGACAAGACTAGACAGACAAGACTAGACAGACAAGACTAGACAGACAAGACTAGACAGACAAGACTAGACAGACAAGACTAGACAGACAAGACTAGACAGACAAGACTAGACAGACAAGACTAGACAGACAAGACTAGACAGACAAGACTAGACAGACAAGACTAGACAGACAAGACTAGACAGACAAGACTAGACAGACAAGACTAGACAGACAAGACTAGACAGACAAGACTAGACAGACAAGACTAGACAGACAAGACTAGACAGACAAGACTAGACAGACAAGACTAGACAGACAAGACTAGACAGACAAGACTAGACAGACAAGACTAGACAGACAAGACTAGACAGACAAGACTAGACAGACAAGACTAGACAGACAAGACTAGACAGACAAGACTAGACAGACAAGACTAGACAGACAAGACTAGACAGACAAGACTAGACAGACAAGACTAGACAGACAAGACTAGACAGACAAGACTAGACAGACAAGACTAGACAGACAAGACTAGACAGACAAGACTAGACAGACAAGACTAGACAGACAAGACTAGACAGACAAGACTAGACAGACAAGACTAGACAGACAAGACTAGACAGACAAGACTAGACAGACAAGACTAGACAGACAAGACTAGACAGACAAGACTAGACAGACAAGACTAGACAGACAAGACTAGACAGACAAGACTAGACAGACAAGACTAGACAGACAAGACTAGACAGACAAGACTAGACAGACAAGACTAGACAGACAAGACTAGACAGACAAGACTAGACAGACAAGACTAGACAGACAAGACTAGACAGACAAGACTAGACAGACAAGACTAGACAGACAAGACTAGACAGACAAGACTAGACAGACAAGACTAGACAGACAAGACTAGACAGACAAGACTAGACAGACAAGACTAGACAGACAAGACTAGACAGACAAGACTAGACAGACAAGACTAGACAGACAAGACTAGACAGACAAGACTAGACAGACAAGACTAGACAGACAAGACTAGACAGACAAGACTAGACAGACAAGACTAGACAGACAAGACTAGACAGACAAGACTAGACAGACAAGACTAGACAGACAAGACTAGACAGACAAGACTAGACAGACAAGACTAGACAGACAAGACTAGACAGACAAGACTAGACAGACAAGACTAGACAGACAAGACTAGACAGACAAGACTAGACAGACAAGACTAGACAGACAAGAAGACAGACAAGACTAGACAGACAAGACTAGACAGACAAGACTAGACAGACAAGACTAGACAGACAAGACTAGACAGACAAGACTAGACAGACAAGACTAGACAGACAAGACTAGACAGACAAGACTAGACAGACAAGACTAGACAGACAAGACTAGACAGACAAGACTAGACAGACAAGACTAGACAGACAAGACTAGACAGACAAGACTAGACAGACAAGACTAGACAGACAAGACTAGACAGACAAGACTAGACAGACAAGACTAGACAGACAAGACTAGACAGACAAGACTAGATAGACAAGACTAGACAGACAAGACTAGACAGACAAGACAGACAAGACGTCATTGCGGGCGATTTCAACGTTGACATCATAAAAAAAGGTAAAAAACAAACCTACTTATTTCCTTGCTTAATTCATTTGATGCAGTATTGACTTTTAAAGAACCAAGTCGTCTAACTGCATGCATAGATAATATTATAATAAAAACTGAGTTAGATTTTGCCACACAGACAGATGAATTCCATATATCTGACCATCGGACTCAAATAATAACCCTATTTGAGACTAAACATAGAACTAACGAATATAAGATTTTCAGAGAAAATTCGATAGAAAATTTATCAAAATATAAACAGGCATTAGAAAAAGAATCGTGGATGGAAATCTATTCATTGAGATTAAGTGAAGTAAATACGCAATGGAATAGATTCATGGATTCGTTCCTTATGGTTTTTAATACTTGCTATCCAAAAATCATACGTAATAAAAAATCAAAAAATTAACATTTCTTCAAAGATTTAAAAATAACATCAATGAGAAAACATAAGGAAATTTTACAAATAATATCACGCTACCATAAAAATAGTAAAAAACAATATAACAAGATCCGTAGAAATTATGACTTACTACTCAAAAAGATAAAAAGAAACCATTTTGAAAAACAGATAAAGAAATCACAAAACAAAATGGCCACAACCTGGAATGTTGTTAAACCAATAATTAATTTAAAACAAAAACAAAAAGATACGACGTATCCTATCGAAAAGGGTAATATACAAGAAAAAGCAAATCATTTTAATGAGTTTTATGTAAAAAATCCAATTGAATTAACAAAAAAAAATACCTAATATCAGTTATAGAGACAAAATAAACGTGAATCACAATTCTTTTTATGTGGAACCCGTATCTGCTGAAGAAATATTCAATGTGATAATGAATTTTAAAAACAAAAAAAGTCATGGAGATGATGATATATCACTCAATCTGATAATGGAGGTTCACGCAGAAATTTCTGAACCGTTAATATTTATTATAAATAACTCACTAGAATTTGGAATATTCCCGGATAGTTTAAAGCATTCAGTTATTACGCCCATTTTTAAAAAAGGAGACAGAAAATTGCTAGAAAATTACCGACCAATAAGCATACTATCTTCATTCTCCAAGATCATTGAAAAAGTAATTGCGAATAGAACTCTGTCGTTCTTTAATAAACATAATTTATTTTGTGAAACCCAGCATGGCTACACAATTGGGAAAAGTGTAGAGACTGCTTGCTTTTGTTTCATAGAAAATGTTTTGAAAAGTCTGGATGCCCAAGAAATTCCGTGTGGTATATTTATTGACCTTTCAAAGGCGTACGATACAGTCGGTCACAACATACTTCTTCAAAAGCTGGAGAAGTATGGTGTAAGAGGAGTTGCTCTAAAATTATTTAGATCCTATCTATCACATAGAACTCAGCAAACAAAACTATGTAGCACAGAATATGGCTCCGTGAAATCGAATTCATCTACCATAACAGTGGGTATACCGCAAGGTAGTATACTAGGTCCGATTTTATTTTCAATTTATTTAAATGACCTCCCGAATGCAATAGAACATACAACTCGGTTAGTAAATTTTGCAGATGACACTACATTGTTGGTGACTGGAAATAATATGGAAGAAGTTATTACGCGTGCAAATGCTGCTTTTAGACTAGTAAAGACTTGGTTCCACACGAATAGATTATCGATCAATGCGAAAAAAACAAATTTAGTAATCTTCAGAACAAAAAGGTCAACAAAAAATTATCCAAGCCAAGTCGCCATAGCCGAAAACATGATAGATGTTAGTGAAAACGCAAAACTCCTAGGCATAGATTTAGATATGTATTTATGCTGGGATACGCACATAAAAAACCTAGGTCTAAGATTGAATAGAACGACATATGCCCTGCGTATCCTGCAAAAGCATGTAAGCATAGATGTTCTAAAAATGGTTTATTATGCAAATTTTTACTCTCATCTACGGTTTGGCATTATTCTATGGGGAAATGGAAGAGACAACACCGATATTTTTAGATTACAAAAGCAGGCAATTCGCATAATTTTTCAACTTAAATACAAGGAATCATGTAGAGGGACTTTTAAAAAACACAACATATTAACCCTAGCAGGAGCCTATATATATATGAAGCACTCGTTTTTATAATCAAACATAAAGAATACTTTGACAGTTATGAAAACAGAAATACACTTACACGAAGAAAAAAAGTAGACTACATACTGCCAATGCATAGGCTATCACTAATAGAACAAGGATCGTACTATAATTGTATAAAATTATACAATCATCTGCCCCGACATCTTAAAACACTCAAGAACATCAAAGTATATAAGCATCAAATCTTTAAACATATAAATGATATTGAACCTTATACAATAGAAGAATTTTATACAACATAAATTTTGTTATAAGTTAAAATGTATTTGAGTTTTGTTTGACATATTTCTTTTAGCGTATATTTTATAACAATGTATATTTTATAGATGTATGGCTAAACTAGAGAAATAAATTTAATTTGAATTTGAATTTGAATTTGACTAGACAGACAAGACTAGACAGACAAGACTAGACAGACAAGACTAGACAGACAAGACTAGACAGACAAGACTAGACAGACAAGACTAGACAGACAAGACTAGACAGACAAGACTAGACAGACAAGACTAGACAGACAAGACTAGACAGACAAGACTAGACAGACAAGACTAGACAGACAAGGACTAGACAGACAAGACTAGACAGACAAGACTAGACAGACAAGACTAGACAGACAAGACTAGACAGACAAGACTAGACAGACAAGACTAGACAGACAAGACTAGACAGACAAGACTAGACAGACAAGACTAGACAGACAAGACTAGACAGACAAGACTAGACAGACAAGACTAGACAGACAAGACTAGACAGACAAGACTAGACAGACAAGACTAGACAGACAAGACTAGACAGACCAAGACTAGACAGACAAGACTAGACAGACAAGACTAGACAGACAAGACTAGACAGACAAGACTAGACAGACAAGACTAGACAGACAAGACTAGACAGACAAGACTAGACAGACAAGACTAGACAGACAAGACTAGACAGACAAGACTAGACAGACAAGACTAGACAGACAAGACTAGACAGACAAGACTAGACAGACAAGACTAGACAGACAAGACTAGACAGACAAGACTAGACAGACAAGACTAGACAGACAAGACTAGACAGACAAGACTAGACAGACAAGACTAGACAGACAAGACTAGACAGACAAGACTAGACAGACAAGACTAGACAGACAAGACTAGACAGACAAGACTAGACAGACAAGACTAGACAGACAAGACTAGACAGACAAGACTAGACAGACAAGACTAGACAGACAAGACTAGACAGACAAGACTAGACAGACAAGACTAGACAGACAAGACTAGACAGACAAGACTAGACAGACAAGACTAGACAGACAAGACTAGACAGACAAGACTAGACAGACAAGACTAGACAGACAAGACTAGACAGACAAGACTAGACAGACAAGACTAGACAGACAAGACTAGACAGACAAGACTAGACAGACAAGACTAGACAGACAAGACTAGACAGACAAGACTAGACAGACAAGACTAGACAGACAAGACTAGACAGACAAGACTAGACAGACAAGACTAGACAGACAAGACTAGACAGACAAGACTAGACAGACAAGACTAGACAGACAAGACTAGACAGACAAGACTAGACAGACAAGAAGAGACAGACAAGACTAGACAGACAAGACTAGACAGACAAGACTAGACAGACAAGACTAGACAGACAAGACTAGACAGACAAGACTAGACAGACAAGACTAGACAGACAAGACTAGACAGACAAGACTAGACAGACAAGACTAGACAGACAAGACTAGACAGACAAGACTAGACAGACAAGACTAGACAGACAAGACTAGACAGACAAGACTAGACAGACAAGACTAGACAGACAAGACTAGACAGACAAGACTAGACAGACAAGACTAGACAGACAAGACTAGACAGACAAGACTAGACAGACAAGACTAGACAGACAAGACTAGACAGACAAGACTAGACAGACAAGACTAGACAGACAAGACTAGACAGACAAGACTAGACAGACAAGACTAGACAGACAAGACTAGACAGACAAGACTAGACAGACAAGACTAGACAGACAAGACTAGACAGACAAGACTAGACAGACAAGACTAGACAGACAAGACTAGACAGACAAGACTAGACAGACAAGACTAGACAGACAAGACTAGACAGACAAGACTAGACAGACAAGACTAGACAGACAAGACTAGACAGACAAGACTAGACAGACAAGACTAGACAGACAAGACTAGACAGACAAGACTAGACAGACAAGACTAGACAGACAAGACTAGACAGACAAGACTAGACAGACAAGACTAGACAGACAAGACTAGACAGACAAGACTAGACAGACAAGACTAGACAGACAAGACTAGACAGACAAGACTAGACAGACAAGACTAGACAGACAAGACTAGACAGACAAGACTAGACAGACAAGACTAGACAGACAAGACTAGACAGACAAGACTAGACAGACAAGACTAGACAGACAAGACTAGACAGACAAGACTAGACAGACAAGACTAGACAGACAAGACTAGACAGACAAGACTAGACAGACAAGACTAGACAGACAAGACTAGACAGACAAGACTAGACAGACAAGACTAGACAGACAAGACTAGACAGACAAGACTAGACAGACAAGACTAGACAGACAAGACTAGACAGACAAGACTAGACAGACAAGACTAGACAGACAAGACTAGACAGACAAGACTAGACAGACAAGACTAGACAGACAAGACTAGACAGACAAGACTAGACAGACAAGACTAGACAGACAAGACTAGACAGACAAGACTAGACAGACAAGACTAGACAGACAAGACTAGACAGACAAGACTAGACAGACAAGACTAGACAGACAAGACTAGACAGACAAGACTAGACAGACAAGACTAGACAGACAAGACTAGACAGACAAGACTAGACAGACAAGACTAGACAGACAAGACTAGACAGACAAGACTAGACAGACAAGACTAGACAGACAAGACTAGACAGACAAGACTAGACAGACAAGACTAGACAGACAAGACTAGACAGACAAGACTAGACAGACAAGACTAGACAGACAAGACTAGACAGACAAGACTAGACAGACAAGACTAGACAGACAAGACTAGACAGACAAGACTAGACAGACAAGACTAGACAGACAAGACTAGACAGACAAGACTAGACAGACAAGACTAGACAGACAAGACTAGACAGACAAGACTAGACAGACAAGACTAGACAGACAAGACTAGACAGACAAGACTAGACAGACAAGACTAGACAGACAAGACTAGACAGACAAGACTAGACAGACAAGACTAGACAGACAAGACTAGACAGACAAGACTAGACAGACAAGACTAGACAGACAAGACTAGACAGACAAGACTAGACAGACAAGACTAGACAGACAAGACTAGACAGACAAGACTAGACAGACAAGACTAGACAGACAAGACTAGACAGACAAGACTAGACAGACAAGACTAGACAGACAAGACTAGACAGACAAGACTAGACAGACAAGACTAGACAGACAAGACTAGACAGACAAGACTAGACAGACAAGACTAGACAGACAAGACTAGACAGACAAGACTAGACAGACAAGACTAGACAGACAAGACTAGACAGACAAGACTAGACAGACAAGACTAGACAGACAAGACTAGACAGACAAGACTAGACAGACAAGACTAGACAGACAAGACTAGACAGACAAGACTAGACAGACAAGACTAGACAGACAAGACTAGACAGACAAGACTAGACAGACAAGACTAGACAGACAAGACTAGACAGACAAGACTAGACAGACAAGACTAGACAGACAAGACTAGACAGACAAGACTAGACAGACAAGACTAGACAGACAAGACTAGACAGACAAGACTAGACAGACAAGACTAGACAGACAAGACTAGACAGACAAGACTAGACAGACAAGACTAGACAGACAAGACTAGACAGACAAGACTAGACAGACAAGACTAGACAGACAAGACTAGACAGACAAGACTAGACAGACAAGACTAGACAGACAAGACTAGACAGACAAGACTAGACAGACAAGACTAGACAGACAAGACTAGACAGACAAGACTAGACAGACAAGACTAGACAGACAAGACTAGACAGACAAGACTAGACAGACAAGACTAGACAGACAAGACTAGACAGACAAGACTAGACAGACAAGACTAGACAGACAAGACTAGACAGACAAGACTAGACAGACAAGACTAGACAGACAAGACTAGACAGACAAGACTAGACAGACAAGACTAGACAGACAAGACTAGACAGACAAGACTAGACAGACAAGACTAGACAGACAAGACTAGACAGACAAGACTAGACAGACAAGACTAGACAGACAAGACTAGACAGACAAGACTAGACAGACAAGACTAGACAGACAAGACTAGACAGACAAGACTAGACAGACAAGACTAGACAGACAAGACTAGACAGACAAGACTAGACAGACAAGACTAGACAGACAAGACTAGACAGACAAGACTAGACAGACAAGACTAGACAGACAAGACTAGACAGACAAGACTAGACAGACAAGACTAGACAGACAAGACTAGACAGACAAGACTAGACAGACAAGACTAGACAGACAAGACTAGACAGACAAGACTAGACAGACAAGACTAGACAGACAAGACTAGACAGACAAGACTAGACAGACAAGACTAGACAGACAAGACTAGACAGACAAGACTAGACAGACAAGACTAGACAGACAAGACTAGACAGACAAGACTAGACAGACAAGACTAGACAGACAAGACTAGACAGACAAGACTAGACAGACAAGACTAGACAGACAAGACTAGACAGACAAGACTAGACAGACAAGACTAGACAGACAAGACTAGACAGACAAGACTAGACAGACAAGACTAGACAGACAAGACTAGACAGACAAGACTAGACAGACAAGACTAGACAGACAAGACTAGACAGACAAGACTAGACAGACAAGACTAGACAGACAAGACTAGACAGACAAGACTA
Source organism: Phosphuga atrata (assembly GCA_944588485.1). Taxonomy (NCBI): domain Eukaryota; kingdom Metazoa; phylum Arthropoda; class Insecta; order Coleoptera; family Silphidae; genus Phosphuga; species Phosphuga atrata. Next base: position 34,312,276 of record OX155897.1, read on the forward strand.
GACAGACAAGACTAGACAGACAAGACTAGACAGACAAGACTAGACAGACAAGACTAGACAGACAAGACTAGACAGACAAGACTAGACAGACAAGACTAGACAGACAAGACTAGACAGACAAGACTAGACAGACAAGACTAGACAGACAAGACTAGACAGACAAGACTAGACAGACAAGACTAGACAGACAAGACTAGACAGACAAGACTAGACAGACAAGACTAGACAGACAAGACTAGACAGACAAGACTAGACAGACAAGACTAGACAGACAAGACTAGACAGACAAGACTAGACAGACAAGACTAGACAGACAAGACTAGACAGACAAGACTAGACAGACAAGACTAGACAGACAAGACTAGACAGACAAGACTAGACAGACAAGACTAGACAGACAAGACTAGACAGACAAGACTAGACAGACAAGACTAGACAGACAAGACTAGACAGACAAGACTAGACAGACAAGACTAGACAGACAAGACTAGACAGACAAGACTAGACAGACAAGACTAGACAGACAAGACTAGACAGACAAGACTAGACAGACAAGACTAGACAGACAAGACTAGACAGACAAGACTAGACAGACAAGACTAGACAGACAAGACTAGACAGACAAGACTAGGCAGACCAGACTAGACAGACAAGACTAGACAGACAAGACTAGACAGACAAGACTAAAGACAGACAGACAAAATCCCAGGAATCTGTGTTTGAAAATGAAAACGAAAATGGTTCTATAAATGAAGGGACATGGGAAGTTCAAAACAAACAGAAAAGACGAATAAGGCGTTCCAATATTATAGTAGGGACTAACTCAGAGAAGACACATATCAGGGCTGTTACAAGATTCGCACACGTGCATGTCTATCGCTTAGAGCCATCACTAACGGAAGCGGATATTACAAATTATTTACAAAATAAAAGATTTAACATTGTTAGATGTAAAAAACTACAGGCGAAACATCCGGAAGAGTACTCTTCGTTTAAGGTTTCGGTGCCTATCGAAGACCTGGAGGAAATCAACAAACCCGAAACCTGGCCCAAGAATACCTGCGTTAACAAATTTTTTTTAAGGCTGGAAAGTTTACAACAAAGGAAGTAAAGCAACAGGGTCTCATCGAGGTCGTTCAAGAGCAAAATTCTAGCAACTACAAAAAGGAGACAGAAGTAAGCATAATAAGTCTGAACACTAGATCATTAGGTAACTCTGTAAACCTTATAGAGCATATGCTAGAAAAAAATTATCATTGCGAATACCTAATTTTAACCGAGCACTGGCAGAGTATTGAACAATTAGACATTATTCAAATAAATAACTTCCATCTAGCTACTTGTTTTTGTCGCGAAAAAGGAAAACACGGTGGAGTTGCAATATATTGTCATCGACTGAATTACAAAGCCAGGACTGATATTAATACTCATTCTGAACTATCAGTGTTCGAATGCGCTGCAATTGAAACAAAAATTAACAATAAAGTTACAATTATCATAGGCATTTACAGAGCGCCTTTAACAAATGAGACGCAGTTCCTAAACAAACTCCTTATCCTCTTAAGTAAAATCATTCAAGAAGATAAACAGTTCATCATTACGGGTGATTTTAACATTGATACCTTAAAATACTCAAAAGGCAGTAGACAACTAAAATCTATTTTGGACTCATTCAATACTGTGTTAACGATTAAGGAAACTAGTCATCCAAGCTCTAATACATGTATAGATAATATTGCTGTGCATACAGACATGAGATATATAGCGGAGGCCTTAAACTACAACATATCAGACCATCTTGCGCTACGCATAATTTTTAAATCTGATGTTATACAAACTACATTTAGACGTCGCAGAAACTTTAATGGTGAAAATATGATGAAATTTAGGGAAAACCTTGCCGCAGAAACTTGGGTGGGAGTGTATAATAATACTGAAGTGGACATACAGTGTAAATATTTCATAGAAACTGTCAAATCGCATTTTAATGAATGTTTCCCGTTTTCATTTACTAATAATAAACAATTAAAAAGGAAAATCTTCTGGAACGAAACTGTGGAGAAAATAAAGAAAAGAGTGGATCTGTTATACGTTTTATCACGATCGAATTGTGATCTTAAACGCATCTATAATCGAACGAGAAGGAAATACATTAGTGTCTTAAAGCAGCATAAAAAGATGCACTACCAAAGGAAAATCCAAGGATCTGAAAATAAAATAAAGGCTACGTGGGAAGCAGTAAAAGAAATTACCCAACTCAAAACTCAACGTAAACCATTAAATAACGAACTCGGACCGGAAATCTCCCCAGAGAACTTAAACAATTTTTATGTTGATAGGCCCATACAAATGACTGAACACTTAAACAAATTTCCGTATGAAGATAAAATCCATAACAATCCGCATACAATGTTTTTAGAACCAACGTCTGAAGAAGAGATACTCGAGACCATAAAAGACTTAAAAAACTCGAATAGTACTGGAATTGATGAAATCTCAACAGCGTCAGTAAAATTTGCTGCGACTGAAGTAACGGAACCACTGACTCACATCATAAATAATGCATTTGAACATGGAATTTTTCCAAAAGTTCTGAAGGTCTCGAAAATTACTCCCATTTTTAAAAAAGGTAACAAAACCGATATGAACAACTACAGGCCAATCAGCCTACTATCGCCTTTTGCAAAAATCTTGGAAAAATTGATCTGTAAGAGATTATTATGTTTCATAAATAAATACCAACTTATTAGCCAGCATCAACACGGGTTCATTAAAGGCAAGAATATTGACACGGCCTGCTTCCATTTTTTCAAAGAAATTATGCAACAGCTAGAAGCACATGATATTTCATGCGGTATACTCCTGGACTTATCAAAGGCATATGATACAGTCGACCATTCTATCTTAATATCGAAACTACAAAGATATGGAATCAGGGGAATAACATCAGAATTTCTTGCACAATATCTCGAAAATCGGATACAAATAACACAAATGTGGACACCAGAAGGTTATATCACAGCCACACCCAGGACTATCAATATGGGGATTCCCCAAGGCAGCACGTTAGGACCGCTTCTTTTCACACTGTACATAAATGACCTACCAGAATTAAGTTTAAAAAACGCAAACAGTACTTTAATAAATTATGCCGATGATACTAGTATATTAATAGCGAACAGATCAATAGAGGACTCTATAATGAATTTCAAGTCTGTGATGACAACTATGACCACATGGTTTAATATTAACAACTTAGTATTAAATAAAGAGAAAACCAACGTCATTTACTATAAAACAAAAAGAGACACAAGAACCTACAATAATGAATTTGCATTTGAGGATAATACATTAAAACTTCAACAAGTCGTTAGACTACTGGGACTATACATAGACGAAAACCTGGACTGGACTCCACACATAATGAACTTAACAAAACATCTGAACAGAGCAGTATATGCTCTAAGAATACTTAAAAGGTACCTAAATAGGGATATCTTAAGGATTGTGTATTTCTCCAACTTTTACAGTCATCTCAGATTCGGCATAATGTTCTGGGGCAACGGAACATTAGTATCAGATATTTTTAAAATTCAAAAGGCCGCCATAAGAACCATTTACGACTTAAATTACACGGAGTCTTGCAGAGGTAAATTCAGAAGTGCCAAATTATTAACGACTGTCGGCACTTATATATATGAAGCGCTATTATTTCTATTTAAAAATAAAAGTCTGTTTGATCAATATCGTATTGACAACACTACGAATACAAGAACCAACAAATTGAATTACAATATTCCTTTTCACAGACTTACCATGTCAAAAAGGTTACCACCATACAGTAACATAGATTTATTTAATAGATTGCCAAAGGCAATAAAATTGGTAGCAACGTTAAGCGTTTTCAAGAAGCAGGTTCAATACTTACTTACTGATTGACTAGACAGACAAGACTAGACAGACAAGACTAGACAGACAAGACTAGACAGACAAGACTAGACAGACAAGACTAGACAGACAAGACTAGACAGACAAGACTAGACAGACAAGAATAGACAGACAAGACTAGACAGACAAGACTAGACAGACAAGACTAGACAGACAAGACTAGACAGACAAGACTAGACAGACAAGACTAGACAGACAAGACTAGACAGACAAGACTAGACAGACAAGACTAGACAGACAAGACTAGACAGGCAAGACTAGACAGACAAGACTAGACAGAGAAGACTAGACAGACAAGACTAGACAGACAAGACTAGACAGACAAGACTAGACAGACAAGACTAGGCAGACAAGACTAGACAGACAAGACTAGACAGACAAGACTAGACAGACAAGACTAGACAGACAAGACTAGACAGACAAGACTAGACAGACAAGACTAGACAGACAAGACTAGACAGACAAGACTAGACAGACAAGACTAGACAGACAAGACTAGACAGACAAGACTAGACAGACAAGACTAGACAGACAAGACTAGACAGACAAGACTAGACAGACAAGACTAGACAGACAAGACTAGATAGACAAGACTAGACAGACAAGACTAGACAGACAAAACTAGACAGACAAGACTAGACAGACAAGACTAGACAGACAAGACTAGACAGACAAGACTAGACAGACAAGACTAGACAGACAATACTAGACAGACAAGACTAGACAGACAAGACTAGACAGACAAGACTAGACAGACAAGACTAGACAGACAAGACTAGACAGATAAGACTAGACAGACAAGACTAGACAGACAAGACTAGACAGGCAAGACTAGACAGACAAGACTAGACAGACAAGACTAGACAGACAAGACTAGACAGACAAGACTAGACAGACAAGACTAGACAGGCAAGACTAGACAGACAAGACTAGACCGACAAGACTAGACAGACAAGACTAGACAGACAAGACTAGACAGACAAGGCTAGACAGACAAGACTAGACAGACAAGACTAGACAGACAAGACTAGACAGACAAGACTAGACAGACAAGACTAGACAGACAAGACTAGACAGACAAGACTAGACAGACAAGACTAGACAGACAAGACTAGACAGACAAGACTAGACAGACAAGACTAGACAGACAAGACTAGACAGACAAGACTAGACAGACAAGACTAGACAGACAAGACTAGACAGACAAGACTAGACAGACAAGACTAGACAGACAAGACTAGACAGACAAGACTAGACAGACAAGACTAGACAGACAAGACTAGACAGACAAGACTAGACAGACAAGACTAGACAGACAAGACTAGACAGACAAGACTAGACAGACAAGACTAGACAGACAAGACTAGACAGACAAGACTAGACAGACAAGACTAGACAGACAAGACTAGACAGACAAGACTAGACAGACAAGACTAGACAGACAAGACTAGACAGACAAGACTAGACAGACAAGACTAGACAGACAAGACTAGACAGACAAGACTAGACAGACAAGACTAGACAGACAAGACTAGACAGACAAGACTAGACAGACAAGACTAGACAGACAAGACTAGACAGACAAGACTAGACAGACAAGACTAGACAGACAAGACTAGACAGACAAGACTAGACAGACAAGACGAGACAGACAAGACTAGACAGACAAGACTAGACAGACAAGACTAGACAGACAAGACTAGACAGACAAGACGAGACAGACAAGACTAGACAGACAAGACTAGACAGACAAGACTAGACAGACAAGACTAGACAGACAAGACTAGACAGACAAGACTAGACAGACAAGACTAGACAGACAAGACTAGACAGACAAGACTAGACAGACAAGACTAGACAGACAAGACTAGACAGACAAGACTAGACAGACAAGACTAGACAGACAAGACTAGACAGACAAGACTAGACAGACAAGACTAGACAGACAAGACTAGACAGACAAGACTAGACAGACAAGACTAGACAGACAAGACTAGACAGACAAGACTAGACAGACAAGACTAGACAGACAAGACTAGACAGACAAGACTAGACAGACAAGACTAGACAGACAAGACTAGACAGACAAGACTAGACAGACAAGACTAGACAGACAAGACTAGACAGACAAGACTAGACAGACAAGACTAGACAGACAAGACTAGACAGACAAGACTAGACAGACAAGACTAGACAGACAAGACTAGACAGACAAGACTAGACAGACAAGACTAGACAGACAAGACTAGACAGACAAGACTAGACAGACAAGACTAGACAGACAAGACTAGACAGACAAGACTAGACAGACAAGACTAGACAGACAAGACTAGACAGACAAGACTAGACAGACAAGACTAGACAGACAAGACTAGACAGACAAGACTAGACAGACAAGACTAGACAGACAAGACTAGACAGACAAGACTAGACAGACAAGACTAGACAGACAAGACTAGACAGACAAGACTAGACAGACAAGACTAGACAGACAAGACTAGACAGACAAGACTAGACAGACAAGACTAGACAGACAAGACAGTCTCGTTCGAGAGTTCAACCGAGACACATCGCTATTGTGCTGTTTAAGAAGACCATCGCGGTTTTGCTTTCCAAGTGAAAAATAATATAAATAGTACCTAAATTTATTGTATTATATACTTATATTCTTTAAATTTTGTGAGTGATTTTGTTAAAATATTTGATAACTTATCTTAAATTAGTTTTTGTGCACCGGTCCGCGTGGTATCTTTATCTACGGTCGACCTGGCGTATAGCCGTATTCTTTAATAGTCAGAAGTGATTAAACTCCCGTTTAAATAATTGCATTGCCGTAACTTTTTAATTCATCTGCGCCGTAATTTTTAAAACTATTTAAATAGGACACGCCAAAAATGTTGCGCTGCATAAATAAAGTTATAACTCTAATGGAACTTTCTGTTTGTGGTTTTATGTGATGTTTCATAAAGATTTCAAATTACAACGAAGTTGTTATAAGTGGAGAAATATTATAAATTCTCAACATGCTCGATGAATCGCCAGATCATATTAAACGGATGGAAAATGAAGAAAAGGTGGCAATGGAGAAATTGGGTGAAAACATAAATGTCATTTATGGTATCGTAAAGGATGCAAAGAACATTCATAAAGCAATACGAGATGCCATAACGGAGGCAGTAGTTCATTACCACCAAGTCAATGAATACAGGGAGGAACTCGCATTGAATAGAGCAAGAAAAGAGGAAAAAAGAAGTTTGGAGTCAAGGGCTTCAAATCGCAAAGAAGAGATGGTTCTTGCTGAAAAGGAAGTTTTCTCAAGCTCCCCATCATCATCACGAGAAACTAACCCTCGTGAAGATAAAATTGGAAAAAATCCGAGCAGTGTTTTGCTTGTGGAAAGTCAACTCTCAATAGAGGACACAAAGGGCATCAGCAGAACTGGAACGGATGAAGAGACGGATGATGAAGAAACAGAAGGGAAAATGAAGAAGGATTGGGTTAAAGTAAGAACTAGAAAGGAGCGGGTAGCGGAAAAAAAGAACAGCGTACTGGAAAATCAAAAATCTAAACAAAAAAGGCGAATACGCACTGACGCGGTTGCGGTACGCACGAAGACGCTGTCCTACATTGATGCTGTTAAGAGTATGAAAAGTTCGGTGAATCCAGATGAACTAGGTGTGGTAGTTTCGGGAATAAAACAGACACACGCGGGTGATCTCCTAATTGAAATTAAAGGAGGAAGCGATGGAGCAGAGAAATTGAGAGGTACATTGGCCACGACCTTCGGAGAAGAAGCAGTAGTTCGTAAAATGGAGAGGAGCACTACCCTAGTTTTGAGGGACTTAGATTGTACCACAGAAGCGGATGATGTGATTACTTCGATTAAAGCCGTCGTAGGCGAAACAGATCCAGAGTCTGTTATAGTGAGGAGCCTTCGAAAAGGATACGGTGAAACACAAACAGCCATATTAACGATGTCTCCAAGGGCCGCAGCTGCAGTATTAAAGGAGGGAAGGATTAAAATTGGCTGGGTTCGGTGCCGTGTAAGACAAAATTTTGAAATACCTAAATGCTATAGATGCTTAGGTTTCGGACACATAGCAAGCGATTGTAAGGGACCAGACAATTCAAAATGTTGCCGCATATGCGGAAAGGAGGGACATTTTGCAAGGAGTTGCAAAGGCGAAGCGTTCTGTGTGGTCTGCAATAGAACTGGTCAGTCTACTCAGCATATCCTGGGTAGCAGGAACTGTGAGGCGTTCCAAAAGGAACTGAGGAAAGCCAAAAATTATGAGGTGCTTACAAATTAATTTAGGTAGGGGCAGAGAAGCGCAAGATATTCTCATACAAACAGCCATGGAGAGAAAGGCAGATGTGTTGCTTATTAGTGAGCAGTATCACAAGCCAGAATTTGGGTTCGGATCATGGTTCCAGGATCTGAACGGCAAAGCGTCAATCGCAGTTCTCAATTCGAACCTGCAAGTAAGAGAGGCATATGAACAGGCAGAAAACTACGTTTGGGTAGATATTGGAGGTATTCGTATTTACAGTTGTTACTTCTCTCCAAATACCCAGTACGAGGAATTTGTCATTCAATTAGACAAACTTGAAAGTAGTCTTCATGGGGCAAGATGCGAACTACTCATAGCTGGAGATTTCAATTGTAAATCGCCAGAATGGGGATCTCGCAGATTGGACAGAAGAGGAGAGACACTTGCCGAAATGATCGGGGGATTAGACCTGACAATCCTAAATGAAGGAAAAGCCTTCACTTTCCGCCGAGGTGATACAGGTTCGGTAATAGACATAACATTCTCCACCTGTGGGGTTGCCGCCAGAGTCTTGAACTGGAGAACACTGGAAGAATTAACACTCAGCGACCATCAGTACATAGAGTTCACTATTAGAACAAGAGAAACAACATATTCGCAAATAAAACAACACCGGGAAGCGTCATACCAAGGATGGCAGTTGAAGAAACTTGACTCAGAACGGCTTCACGCATTCCTTGAAAAAGAAAAAGAGAAAAACGAACTGCAACAAATCGTTAGGACCCAAGACGAAGAAGATTTGGTCGAATATATGACGAAATCCGTCACATCAGCCTGTGATGCGGCCATGCCCAGGTGCAGAAATTCTAAAAGAGGACGTAACCCAGTATATTGGTGGACGCAGGAGATTGCAAATCTGAGAAAGAAGTGTCTAAGAGACCGTAGGAGGGAACAGCGAACTAGAGGAAAAATCGAAAATCAATCAGTGGTTAACACATATAAGGAATCCAAGAAGCAGCTAAGAAACGCAATCAAACGGAGCAAGAAAGAGTGTTGGCTAGAACTTATTAGGGAAATAGACGACGATCCCTGGGGACTGCCTTTCAAGATAGTGACTAAAAAAATTTCAGCTAGGCCACAGATCCCAGGTATATTATGCCCAAAACGCATAGAACGAATAATACAGACACTCTTCCCAAAACATGAAAAGCGACCAGACCGGCCACGACCACCATATCTCACCACAGGTCCGGAAGAGGACTTCAAAATCGAGGAATTGAAGGAAGCATCAAAATGGTTGAAAATAGGAAAATCGCCTGGTCTCGATAATATTCCTAATGAGGTATTACTGGCGGTAGTGAAAGTGTGGCCAGAACTACTGTTAGAAACGTTTAATTGTTGTCTTCGTGCAGGATCCTTTCCGAGGCGGTGGAAGAGACAGCGTTTGGTACTTCTTAGGAAGGGAAATAAACCCCTGGACGAGCCGTCATCATATAGACCAATTAGTCTCCTGGATACAGCAGGAAAACTTTACGAAAGACTATTGAAGATAAGACTCGAATCGAACATAAACCAAACGCTGTCTCCGAGACAGTATGGCTTCCGAAAGGGGCTATCGACAATCGACGCAATATCTACTGTTGTCAAGGCCGCAAAAGAAATCAACAGTGGTCCCTGGAAAAAAAAAGGATTCTGCGCAGTGGTCACCCTTGACATAAAAAACGCTTTCAATACAGCAAGGTGGGACAAAATAATCGAAGCGTTGGAAAAAAGGAAACACCGGAATATTTGCTAGATATAATCAAAAGCTATTTGTCTGATAGAATCCTAATATACAACACCGAAAAAGGACCTAAATTTTATGAAGTAACGGCGGGTGTTCCACAGGGATCCGTCTTGGGACCATTTCTATGGAATATCATGTACGATGGACTACTCAATCTAGAACTACCGGAGGCTTCAAGTATTGTGGGTTTTGCGGATGATGCGGCTGTGGTAGTAACTGCAAGGAAGACAAACACACTTGAACTAATGTTGAACGAGACTTTGAGAAGGGCAAGCAGGTGGTTTAAGAACAACGGATTGGAATTAGCGATAAACAAGACCGAAGCGGTGCTCATTACAAGGAAGCGAAAATTCGTACCACCAAATCTGGAAATACACGGAAACAAAATTGCATGGAGTAGATCAGTAAGGTACCTGGGAGTGCAAATCGACGACCGATTAAGGTATACTGAACACATAGCCAAGGCCACTGAAAAGGCTCTGACAACAGCTACATCGATGTCACGATTGATGCCCAACATCGGTGGCCCCAAGGAGATTAAAAGGAGGCTCCTTATCAGCACCGTAAACTCAAAATTACTATATGGTGCGGAGATATGGGATGCTGCTATGGAGTGGACGACGATGAAAAAAGAATTGATTGCAGTTCAAAGAATATGTGCGATACGCGTCATCTGCGCATATAGAACAATTTCTGTTGGAGCTGCCCTGGTATTAGCTAGCATTCCGCCGATTGACCTCTTGGTCCGGGAGAGAGAAGAAATATATAGGGAGTGTAGAATGGACAAAAGCAAAACAAGAAAGCTGATAGCAAAAACTGCAGCACGGGAAAAACTAATGGACAGATGGCAGGCAAGATGGGAATCGGACACAGTGGGGCGTTGGACACACAGATTGATACCAAACGTGAGAGAGTGGTGTGAAAGAGCACATGGTCAAATGTGCTATGATCTTACACAAGCCTTTTCCGGACACGGTGGTTTCATGGCATACCTAGAGAGGTTCAAGAAAAGGGAGAAAGCGAACTGCTTGCTGTGTGGTCACAGGCATGATGACGCATATCATACAATTTTTGAATGCCCAAACAACGAGAATGAAAAAATCCAGCTTGAAGAGTCATTAGGAGTTAGACTGGATGTAGAAGGACTGGTGCCTGCAATGCTGCAAAGCGAGCAAAATTGGTCTCAGGTGAAAACTTATATACGAGGTATTATGGAAAAGAAAAGAGAAGCGGAGAAATTAAATGAAACACAGGAAGACGAGCCCCTGAACCCCTAATCTCGCGAGAGTACGGGGGACGTAAGAAAACGGCTAGATACGGACACCACCCCGAAGTAATGCGAAAGCGGTCCCAGGGTGGCGATCTGCAGTTCCAGGGGGGCCACTTGTTGGTAGCGTGCTGCCACTACGTCCCCAAAAAAAAAAAAAAAAAAAAGACAGACAAGACTAGACAGACAAGACTAGACAGACAAGACTAGACAGACAAGACTAGACAGACAAGACTAGACAGACAAGACTAGACAGACAAGACTAGACAGACAAGACTAGACAGACAAGACTAGACAGACAAGACTAGACAGACAAGACTAGACAGACAAGACTAGACAGACAAGACTAGACAGACAAGACTAGACAGACAAGACTAGACAGACAAGACTAGACAGACAAGACTAGACAGACAAGACTAGACAGACAAGACTAGACAGACAAGACTAGACAGACAAGACTAGACAGACAAGACTAGACAGACAAGACTAGACAGACAAGACTAGACAGACAAGACTAGACAGACAAGACTAGACAGACAAGACTAGACAGACAAGACTAGACAGACAAGACTAGACAGACAAGACTAGACAGACAAGACTAGACAGACAAGACTAGACAGACAAGACTAGACAGACAAGACTAGACAGACAAGACTAGACAGACAAGACTAGACAGACAAGACTAGACAGACAAGACTAGACAGACAAGACTAGACAGACAAGACTAGACAGACAAGACTAGACAGACAAGACTAGACAGACAAGACTAGACAGACAAGACTAGACAGACAAGACTAGACAGACAAGACTAGACAGACAAGACTAGACAGACAAGACTAGACAGACAAGACTAGACAGACAAGACTAGACAGACAAGACTAGACAGACAAGACTAGACAGACAAGACTAGACAGACAAGACTAGACAGACAAGACTAGACAGACAAGACTAGACAGACAAGACTAGACAGACAAGACTAGACAGACAAGACTAGACAGACAAGACTAGACAGACAAGACTAGACAGACAAGACTAGACAGACAAGACTAGACAGACAAGACTAGACAGACAAGACTAGACAGACAAGACTAGACAGACAAGACTAGACAGACAAGACTAGACAGACAAGACTAGACAGACAAGACTAGACAGACAAGACTAGACAGACAAGACTAGACAGACAAGACTAGACAGACAAGACTAGACAGACAAGACTAGACAGACAAGACTAGACAGACAAGACTAGACAGACAAGACTAGACAGACAAGACTAGACAGACAAGACTAGACAGACAAGACTAGACAGACAAGACTAGACAGACAAGACTAGACAGACAAGACTAGACAGACAAGACTAGACAGACAAGACTAGACAGACAAGACTAGACAGACAAGACTAGACAGACAAGACTAGACAGACAAGACTAGACAGACAAGACTAGACAGACAAGACTAGACAGACAAGACTAGACAGACAAGACTAGACAGACAAGACTAGACAGACAAGACTAGACAGACAAGACTAGACAGACAAGACTAGACAGACAAGACTAGACAGACAAGACTAGACAGACAAGACTAGACAGACAAGACTAGACAGACAAGACTAGACAGACAAGACTAGACAGACAAGACTAGACAGACAAGACTAGACAGACAAGACTAGACAGACAAGACTAGACAGACAAGACTAGACAGACAAGACTAGACAGACAAGACTAGACAGACAAGACTAGACAGACTAGACTAGAGAGACAAGACTAGACAGACAAGACTAGACAGACAAGACTAGACAGACAAGACTAGACAGACAAGACTAGACCGACAAGACTAGACAGACAAGACTAGACAGACAAGACTAGACAGACAAGACTAGACAGACAAGACTAGACAGACAAGACTAGACAGACAAGACTAGACAGACAAGACTAGACAGACAAGACTAGACAGACAAGACTAGACAGACAAGACTAGACAGACAAGACTAGACAGACAAGACTAGACAGACAAGACTAGACAGACAAGACAAGACAGACAAGACTAGACAGACAAGACTAGACAGACAAGACTAGACAGACAAGACTAGACAGACAAGACTAGACAGACAAGACTAGACAGACAAGACTAGACAGACAAGACTAGACAGACAAGACTAGACAGACAAGACTAGACAGACAAGACTAGACAGACAAGACTAGACAGACAAGACTAGACAGACAAGACTAGACAGACAAGACTAGACAGACAAGACTAGACAGACAAGACTAGACAGACAAGACTAGACAGACAAGACTAGACAGACAAGACTAGACAGACAAGACTAGACAGACAAGACTAGACAGACAAGACTAGACAGACAAGACTAGACAGACAAGACTAGACAGACAAGACTAGACAGACAAGACTAGACAGACAAGACTAGACAGACAAGACTAGACAGACAAGACTAGACAGACAGGACTAGACAGACAAGACTAGACAGACAAGACTAGACAGACAAGACTAGACAGACAAGACTAGACAGACAAGACTGGACAAACAAGACTAGACAGACAAGACTAGACAGACAAGACTAGACAGACAAGACTAGACAGACAAGACTAGACAGACAAGACTAGACAGACAAGACTAGACAGACAAGACTAGACAGACAAGACTGGACAGACAAGACTAGAAAAACAAGACTAGACAGACAAGACTAGACAGACAAGACAAGACTAGACAGACAAGACTAGACAGACAAGACTAGACAGACAAGACTAGACAGACAAGACTAGACAGACAAGACTAGACAGACAAGACTAGACAGACAAGACTAGACAGACAAGACTAGACAGACAAGACTAGACAGACAAGACTAGACAGACAAGACTAGACAGACAAGACTAGACAGACAAGACTAGACAGACAAGACTAGACAGACAAGACTAGACAGACAAGACTAGACAGACAAGACTAGACAGACAAGACTAGACAGACAAGACTAGACAGACAAGACTAGACAGACAAGACTAGACAGACAAGACTAGACAGACAAGACTAGACAGACAAGACTAGACAGACAAGACTAGACAGACAAGACTAGACAGACAAGACTAGACAGACAAGACTAGACAGACAAGACTAGACAGACAAGACTAGACAGACAAGACTAGACAGACAAGACTAGACAGACAAGACTAGACAGACAAGACTAGACAGACAAGACTAGACAGACAAGACTAGACAGACAAGACTAGACAGACAAGACTAGACAGACAAGACTAGACAGACAAGACTAGACAGACAAGACTAGACAGACAAGACTAGACAGACAAGACTAGACAGACAAGACTAGACAGACAAGACTAGACAGACAAGACTAGACAGACAAGACTAGACAGACAAGACTAGACAGACAAGACTAGACAGACAAGACTAGACAGACAAGACTAGACAGACAAGACTAGACAGACAAGACTAGACAGACAAGACTAGACAGACAAGACTAGACAGACAAGACTAGACAGACAAGACTAGACAGACAAGACTAGACAGACAAGACTAGACAGACAAGACTAGACAGACAAGACTAGACAGACAAGACTAGACAGACAAGACTAGACAGACAAGACTAGACAGACAAGACTAGACAGACAAGACTAGACAGACAAGACTAGACAGACAAGACTAGACAGACAAGACTAGACAGACAAGACTAGACAGACAAGACTAGACAGACAAGACTAGACAGACAAGACTAGACAGACAAGACTAGACAGACAAGACTAGACAGACAAGACTAGACAGACAAGACTAGACAGACAAGACTAGACAGACAAGACTAGACAGACAAGACTAGACAGACAAGACTAGACAGACAAGACTAGACAGACAAGACTAGACAGACAAGACTAGACAGACAAGACTAGACAGACAAGACTAGACAGACAAGACTAGACAGACAAGACTAGACAGACAAGACTAGACAGACAAGACTAGACAGACAAGACTAGACAGACAAGACTAGACAGACAAGACTAGACAGACAAGACTAGACAGACAAGACTAGACAGACAAGACTAGACAGACAAGACTAGACAGACAAGACTAGACAGACAAGACTAGACAGACAAGACTAGACAGACAAGACTAGACAGACAAGACTAGACAGACAAGACTAGACAGACAAGACTAGACAGACAAGACTAGACAGACAAGACTAGACAGACAAGACTAGACAGACAAGACTAGACAGACAAGACTAGACAGACAAGACTAGACAGACAAGACTAGACAGACAAGACTAGACAGACAAGACTAGACAGACAAGACTAGACAGACAAGACTAGACAGACAAGACTAGACAGACAAGACTAGACAGACAAGACTAGACAGACAAGACTAGACAGACAAGACTAGACAGACAAGACTAGACAGACAAGACTAGACAGACAAGACTAGACAGACAAGACTAGACAGACAAGACTAGACAGACAAGACTAGACAGACAAGACTAGACAGACAAGACTAGACAGACAAGACTAGACAGACAAGACTAGACAGACAAGACTAGACAGACAAGACTAGACAGACAAGACTAGACAGACAAGACTAGACAGACAAGACTAGACAGACAAGACTAGACAGACAAGACTAGACAGACAAGACTAGACAGACAAGACTAGACAGACAAGACTAGACAGACAAGACTAGACAGACAAGACTAGACAGACAAGACTAGACAGACAAGACTAGACAGAGAAGACTAGACAGACAAGACTAGACAGACAAAACTAGACAGACAAGACTAGACAGACAAGACTAGACAGACAAGACTAGACAGACAAGACTAGACAGACAAGACAAGACAGACAAGACTAGACAGACAAGACTAGACAGACAAGACTAGACAGACAAGACTAGACAGACAAGACTAGACAGACAAAACTAGACAGACAAGACTAGACAGACAAGACTAGACAGACAAGACTAGACAGACAAGACTAGACAGACAAGACTAGACAGACAAGACTAGACAGACAAGACTAAACAGACAAGACTAGACAGACAAGACTAGACAGACAAGACTAGACAGACAAGACTAGACAGACAAGACTAGACAGACAAGACTAGACAGACAAGACTAGACAAACAAGACTCGACAGACAAGACTAGACAGACAAGACTAGAGAGACAAGACTAGAGAGACAAGACTAGACAGACAAGACTAGACAGACAAGACTAGACAGGCAAGACTAGACAGACAAGACTAGACAGACAAGACTAGACAGACAAGACTAGACAGACAAGACTAGACAGACAAGACTAGACAGACAAGACTAGACAGACAAGACTAGACAGACAAGACTAGACAGACAAGACTAGACAGACAAGACTAGACAGACAAGACTAGACAGACAAGACTAGACAGACAAGACTAGACAGACAAGACTAGACAGACAAGACTAGACAGACAAGACTAGACAGACAAGACTAGACAGACAAGACTAGACAGACAAGACTAGACAGACAAGACTAGACAGACAAGACTAGACAGACAAGACTAGACAGACAAGACTAGACAGACAAGACTAGACAGACAAGACTAGACAGACAAGACTAGACAGACAAGACTAGACAGACAAGACTAGACAGACAAGACTAGACAGACAAGACTAGACAGACAAGACTAGACAGACAAGACTAGACAGACAAGACTAGACAGACAAGACTAGACAGACAAGACTAGACAGACAAGACTAGACAGACAAGACTAGACAGACAAGACTAGACAGACAAGACTAGACAGACAAGACTAGACAGACAAGACTAGACAGACAAGACTAGACAGACAAGACTAGACAGACAAGACTAGACAGACAAGACTAGACAGACAAGACTAGACAGACAAGACTAGACAGACAAGACTAGACAGACAATACTAGACAGACAAGATTAGACAGACAAGACTAGACAGACACGACTAGACAGACAAGACTAGACAGACAAGACTAGACAGACAAGACTAGACAGAAAAGACTAGACAGACAAGACTAGACAGACAAGACTAGACAGACAAGACTAGACAGACAAGACTAGACAGACAAGACTAGACAGACAAGACTAGACAGACAAGACTAGACAGACAAGACTAGACAGACAAGACTAGACAGACAAGACTAGACAGACAAGACCAGACAGACAATACTAGACAGACAAGACTAGACAGACAAGACTAGACAGACAAGACTAGACAGACAAGACCAGACAGACAAGACTAGACAGACAAGACTAGACAGACAAGACTAGACAGACAAGACTCGACAGACAAGACTAGACAGACAAGACTAGACAGCCAAGACTAGACAGACAATACAAGACAGACACGACTAGACAGTCAAGACTAGACAGACAAGACAAGACAGACACGACTAGACAGACAAGACTAGACAGACAAGACTAGACAGACAAGATTAGACAGACAAGACTAGACAGACAAGACTAGACAGATAAGACTAGACAGACAAGACTAGACAGACAAGACTAGAGAGACAAGACTAGACAGACAAGACTAGACAGACAAAACTAGACAGACAAGACTAGAGAGACAAGACTAGAGGGACAAGACTAGAGAACAAGACTAGAGGGACAAGACTAGAGAGACAAGTCGAGTCTCCGCGCTCGCAGAGTGCGGTCGCAGTCGAGTGTAGCTAAAGAAAACCCGCAAATCTTACCGTTTCAGAGCAAGTACTTTTAAAAATTTACGTAAAAATGCCTATGGGGACGAGGTCCAATACCCTTCAAGAAAAATCTGGTGAAAATATAACCAGTTTTTTTTTTCAAGCCCTACTTGTATTGAGCTAATGGAGCAGATTATAAAAAAAGAAGTAGATCCGCTGAAAAAATTGTTAATGCCCTTCGAGAGGATAGTTAAACTATGAAAGGAGCCCTTTCTAACGAATGTCGGGATTACATTGTCAGTTATTCCACAAGTCCAACTTTCATTGAGCAAATGGGCAGCTACTTTAGAAAAGAAATTGGGCCCCTTAAAAACTCAATCAATCATCTTAGCGAAGAAGTTGCAATTTTAAAAGGCAATCATGAATCTCCAATTAAAATAATTCCGGAAACTAATTCTTCAAATCCAGGTACGACGCTCACAAAAACAACGGACAGTGTCGAATCGGTACATATTCATGTCAAGGATACTGATAAGATAGTCTCAGTCTCTGGCTCTTCCAAAAAAAACTCTGAAAAAACAGAAACCAACTTAAATCCACGACCAAACTCTCGCAAAAATAAAGATATTGAAAACTCCAACCTTGAAATTTCCGAGTTAAAATCCAATAGAGATAAAAATAAACACCGTAGCTGCGATAATGAAACAACACCAAAGAAAAGAGAATAAAAATCGAATATTTTCTTCGGAACAAACGCGGAAGAATCCGATATTAAAGCGGCAACCCATTATTCCTCAGTACATGTTCTTAAATTAGAACCATCTCTTACTTAGGTCGATGTTATAAACTATCTGAAAAAAAAAGAACTTCAAAACGGTTCTATGCAGAAAAATAATCTCGAAATACCCTGAGGAATATTCCTCGTTCAATGTCTCAATACCAGCGGAAGACCGAGATGAAATCATGAAACCAGATTTATGGCCCAAAAATTATCAATCGTTTTTTCCAAAAACTGGAAAAAAAACAGGCGAGAACCGTAGTTACGAAAATTTACAAAACCAAGAAAACCAAAATAACAACCCCGAGCCAGACCAGAAGAGATATCATCTTATTATACCTCAACACCCAATCGCTCCAGTGCAAAATACCAGAATTGGAACTATCTCTAGAAGAAACGAAGTCATATTTTCTTTGTTTATCCGAAGCTTGGCTAACACCTGATAACCTATCCCTCATTCACATTAATGACTATCAATTAATTTATTTTTTTTGTAGATCACAATCTATAGGTGGGAGGGTCGCTACATGGGCAAGGGCGTCTTCCGATATGATTCCAATTGCTGCTCTTAAATTTGAAGTAATGTGCTGTTCTGTGGAAAAGCACATAGAATTCTGTGCTGTTATATGGAAAATTAAGGAATTTTCCGCAGTAATTATAAATCTCTATCGTCCGCCTACCGGCTGTCTAGAGGCATTCATGGGGACCCTAGAAAATCTATTGGCTAATGCCTTCCACAAAGTCTCATCCATTATTGTAGTTGGAGATTTTAATATTAACTTTGACGTTAAATCTTCACACACAATAAACCTTACAAACATGTTGTCTTCCTATGGTTTAGTAGGTCTGGTATCCCAGCATACCCGTATTACAAAGTCATCTTCTACACTAATTGACAACATTTTTGACAACTTTGTAGACGATCTATCTACATGTGTGGAACACTGCACCTTCTCTGATCATAGGATGATATTTCTGTTCAATGAGGGAAGCGAACCAGACAAGAAAAGCAGTGTAATGGCGCGTAGAAATACTTCTCCATATAAATCTACATTCGAGAAATACCTACAAGAGGAAGCATGGTTCGATGTCTTTAACAGCGACAACTGTAATGAAAAAAAAGCATTAGCCTTTATAAATATCTTGCAATTTCACTTTAACCCTTTCGAGACTAACGGGATAATACGTACCAGAGCAAATTTCAACTCTCAAGTCTATTGGGATGATATAATCCCATCATATGAGACTATTGGGACTATATAGCCCATACAAAAAAGCATGATTACTTTATATTGAAACATTATCGATATACAGAAACCTTAAATATACTTATATTTACGCATTAAAGACAAACACTATAAAATTTACCATTTTTTAAGAAAAAATAAATTCGTCTCGAAAGGGTTAATAATAGCTTTCCTCCTTCTCGAACGAATATCTCCAATAAAAACTGGATCACTGAAGAAGCAAAGATCTCTAGCAAAAATTTAAAAGATCTCTACATTCTGCAACAAAGATATCCTCATCTACGAGTGCATTACCAAAATCAAAAGAAAATTCATGTAAGATTAATTACACGCACAAAAAAAATTCGATTTTAGAAATATTATCACTAATTCAGACAACAAGCAAAGAACCGTATGGAATATAATTAAACAAAACACAAATAAATAGAAAAAATGCGAACAAGTCGAATTAGAAATAGGTGATAGTCTAATTATGGATCCTGATAAAATTGATATGGCTTTTAATAGCTTCTTTGCTAAAGCGCCAGAGCAAATTATTATGGTATGTCCACACTAGGCTACAAATTGGTGGCAACATGTTGCCAACACTTTGACGTGGCAACATGAAGTTGCTTCAATTGTATCTGGATACATGTTGTCTGTGATGTTGTGCGTCCACACCACAACCAGCCAAATGTTGAAAATGGACTTGAAAGCTGCTGGTGTTTGTGCTGCTTATATTGTGATAGCTGCATTTCTATCGATAGCTGCATATCAGTTCTGTACTTTTTCGTTTGGTCCAGGAATATTAAATTTCTTCACCACCACTATTCTCCATCACTTTTTTGAATTATAAACTATAATTATAATTAAGAATTAATGAATATTATTATAACAAAAACGAAGTCGGTATCTAACCTGCACAAATGAAACCTCAACCACTGGGATTCACCCAAAATGTTGCCAACACTGCCCACATTGAGCGATATTACCCATATAAGAGCGATGTTACCCTATAAAACGGGATACACGGATACAAGCAACAAGCAACAAATTTCTTAGATGTATGCCGCCATATGTTGACGAGTATCCATCAACATGTTGCTTGTTTACAGCAACATGTTGTAAACATTGTGTTGACAACATGTTGCCAACAATTTGTTGCCCAGTGTGGACCTAGCTATAAAAACATCAATCCGACTAGCATAACAAACAACCACATGCAATTTATCGTGGAAACCATGTATTTATAGGATTTTTGTGAAAGAGAATTATTCTTCTAAACAAAAATCTAAAAAAGAAAGACCATGATTGGGCGAGATGGGCACAGATCACATGGACCAGATGGTTTGCCCTGTGGCTTAATTAAGGAGAATTTAGAACATCTAACGAAGCCGCTACTAAATATATTAAATTTCTCCTTTAATACCGAATAATTTCCGGCAATTTTAAAGGTGACCCACTATTCTACCTATTCGTGAAAAGGGAGCCAAGACGGTCCTCAATAAATACAGACCAATTGCTTTAATCTCAGTGCTGTCTAAGATATTAGAATACTGTTTCCTGGAGAGACTTCGCCCTTTCATTGTGAAGCATGAAATAATACCCCCGAAACAACATGGCTTTCAAAGCACGAAATCTACTAGCACAGCTATCCTAAAACTTTATAATAAAATCTTATCTGATGTAGACAAGGGCAATTTCCCAATAGGTATTTTCTGTGACCTAAGTAAAGCCTTCGACTGTGTATTCCACGACCAATTGCTTGACAAATTAGGTTATTACGGCATAAGAGGAAAAGCAGGAAATTAGTTATGCTCCTTCCTACAAAACCGATCCCAATATGTAGAAATAAATTCTTTGGATAAGGTAGGCATGTCTCCAACAATTGCGACGGAAACAAGGGTTCCCCAGGGTAGTGTGCTCTTATCAACACAATTTATCGTATTTTTGGCGGATTTAGTGGCATATCTCCACGAATGTGATTCCACATTATATGCTGATGACGCCAGCTTTTTAATATCTGAAAACAATTTGCAATCTTCAATTAAAAAATCTAACACAATCATGGAATCTATACCACAATGGTTTTTCTCCTAAAACTATTTCTTAACATGGAATAAACTGAAATTCATAGTTCTCGAAACCAACAGAAGCAAATACGTTGAAAGTATCCAAATAAAAGCAGGAAACTCGGCACTAAATCGAACAAAATTCACAAAATTTCTTGGAATACATACTCAAGAGCACTTAACTTGGCACACTACAACTCAGAGCATATTCAAAGTACTGAATCAGAAAGCATATTGCATTCGGTTCCTCAGAAAAATTCTCAATCAAACCGAATTACTAAACTACTACTATGCTGAGCTCCAGTCAGTGCTTTCTTATGGCATTGTAGTGTGGGGATCGTCACCCGAAATATCTCGAATTTTAAAAGCGCAAAAAATTATCATTCGTGCGTTAGTCGGCATTCCCACTTATACTTCATGCAGGTCGCACTTTATACACCTACATCTGCTAAGAGTTACTGGCCTTTATATCCTTGAAACTACGTGCTACATCCACAAAATGAAACTAAGGATTCCTAGGAACAGTGATAGGCACGGCTACTGCACTCGAGGACACCTTAAGCTGTACCCTACCAAAGTAAGGCTGGATATTTGTGGCAAAGCCCCAGATGTCAAATCCATTATTATGTACAATAAACTCCCAACGAACCTCACGGAGGAGACCTCATATAAGAGGTTCAGAAGCGTAATGAGAGAATTACTTATTTCAAAGTGTCACTACGACTACACTGAGTTTGTGAATTCTCTCAATTCTATATAGTTTTCTGTATACATTGTTTCTTTTGCATGTATCTGTATATATGTACATCGTGTGGTCAATAAATGAATTTAATTGAATTGACTAGACAGACAAGAGTAGAGAGACAAAACTAGACAGACAAGACAACACAGATAAGAATAGACAGACAAGACTGGAGATGCAAGACAAGACAGACAAGACTAGACAGATAAGATTAGACGGACAAAATTAGACAGACAAGACTATACAGACCAGACTAGACAGACAAAGCCAGACAGCAAAGACTAGACAAACGAGACTAGACAGACAAAACTAGACAATACCAGGTAAGACCAGACAAGATCAGACAAGACCAGACAAGACCAGACAAGACTAGACAAGACCAGACAAGACCAGACAAGACCAGACAAGACCAGACAAGACCAGACAAGACCAGACAAGACCAGACAAGACCAGACAAGACCAGACAAGACCAGACAAGACCAGACAAGACCAGACAAGACCAGACAAGACCAGACAAGACCAGACAAGACCAGACAAGACCAGACAAGACCAGATAAGACCAGACAAGACCAGACAAGACCAGACAAGACCAGACAAGACCAGACAAGACCAGACAAGACCAGACAAGACCAGACAAGACCAGACAAGACCGGACAAGACCAGACAAGACCAGACAAGACCAGACAAGACCAGACAAGACCAGACAAGACCAGACAAGACCAGACAAGACCAGACAAGACCAGACAAGACCAGACAAGACCAGACAAGACCAGACAAGACCAGACAAGACCAGGCAAGACCAGGCAATAGCAGACAATACCCGACAACACCAGACAAGACCAGACAAGGGGAAACAAGACCAAACAAGACTAGACAGGATCAGACAAGACCAGACAAGGCCAAACAAAACCAGACGAGACCAGACAAGACCTAACAAGACCAGACATGTCCAGGCAATACCAGACAATATCAGACAATACCAGACAACACCAGACAAGGGCAAACAAAACCAGACAAGACTAGACAGGACCAGACAAGACCAGACAAGGCCAGACAAAACCAGACAAGACCAGACAAGACCAGACAAGACCAGACAAGACCAGACAAGACCAGACAAGACCAGGCAATACCAGGCAATACTAGACAAGACCAGACAAGGGGAGTCAAGACCAGGCAAGACTAGATAGGAACGGACAAGACCAGAGAAGGCCAGACAAAGCCAGACAAAACCAGACAAGACCAGATAAGACCAGACAAGACCAGACAAGATCAGACAAGACCACACAAGACTTGACAGGACCAGACAAGACCAGGCAAGACCAGACAAGGCCAGACAAGACCAGGCAATACCAGACAATACCAGACAAGACCAGACAAGGGGAGACAAGACCAGACACGACTAGACAGGACCAGACAAGATTAGACAAGGCCAGACAAGACCAGGCAAGACCAGGCAATACCAGGCAATAGCAGACAATACCAGACAACATCAGACAAGACCAGACAAGGGGAAACAAGACCAAACAAGACTAGACAGGATCAGACAAGGCCAGACAAGGCCAAGCAAAACCAGACAAGACCAGACAAGACCTGACAAGACCAGACATGTCCAGGCCATACCAGACAATATCAGACAATACCAGACAATACCAGACAATACCAGACAAGGGCAGACAAAACCATACAAGACTAGACAGGATCAGACAAGACCAGACAAGGCCAGACAAAACCAGACAAGACCAGACATGACCAGACAAGACCAGGCAATACCAGGCAATACTAGACAAGACCAGACAAGGCGAGTCAAGACCAGACAAGACTAGATAGGACCAGACAAGACCAGACAAGGCCAGACAAAGCCAGACAAAACCAGACAAGACCAGATAAGACCAGACAAGACCAGACAAGATCAGACAAGACCACACAAGACTAGACAGGACCAGACAAGACCAGGCAAGACCAGACAATGCCAGACAAGACCAGGCAATACCAGACAATACCAGACAAGACCAGACAAGGGGAGACAAGACCAGACAAGACTAGACAGGACCAGACAAGACCAGACAAGTCCAGACAAGGCCAGACAAAACCAGACAAGACCAGACAAGACCAGACAAGACCAGACAAAACCAGACAAGACCAGACAAGAACAGACAAGACCAGACAAAACGGTCCGTAATCTTCTATTTTATTCAAGTTTGCGGAATAAATGTTTTTGAACTATATCTACATAGACTACGACTGTTGTGTCTTTTTAGTTACCTCGCCTTGTATTAGCAGATAAAGTAATTAGATATTATAAAAATAGGCGTAAACAAATCAAATTAATGATTGCAAAAATTTATGAGACTTGGCAAATATGAATATATTTTTTTAACATTGTTATTAATTAGTTTATGCAATGTTCTAATTAAAAAAATATATGAAATCCTTGTAAATTTAAAAACATTATTAAAAAATATTTGCAAGGCATGGATTCATGAATATTGCTGCAATTAAAATCGTTATAGGATCTTGTTTCAAATAAGCAAAAAGAATAAATTAAATTTAATTACTGCGATGACATTTCCAGCTGCGTTGTAATCACAAAGTATTAAAGTCAGAATGTTTTGTATTTTTTCGCGATTTATAGCCGATATTCCTGTGTATGAACTATGCAAAACTAATTACTAGAACTATAATTGTATTTCATACCTGCAAGAGGATATTGCGGGCGTGAAACAATCTAAATTCTAATTGCTTCGTCCAGATTATGTCTTTGCGTTGTATTTGTATTAGATTTATTACTACATTGCTTTAATAATGTAAGTAGGGTAATAGGTTTTAATATATTCTAATTGTTGCTTAGATCAAATATGATCTACATTTTGTTCTAATATGTCTTGGTAATAAGAAACACCAATAAAGAAATCATTTCTGATTGGATTTCTCTATGCAATCTGCATTTCCTAATTGTAGCTAGTTAGTTTACTATTTCGTTTTACATTTTCTATAATTCCATAGAGTTAGCATATTTAGGTATATTTTTATTTCGTGTCATTTCTTGTATTCATAAAATTAAATTTAAAAAAAAAACTACTTTATTGCACCATAAATCGAGTAATAGTTGACCTTTCACGTTCATCAAAGCCTTGCAATCCACATGTTATGATTTCATTTTGGAATTTCGCGCGAGGCGTGACTAGCCCAAAGTGTCGGTTTTCCATGATGTTTCTTGTTTGTAATACTAAATTATTCACAAAAATTCTTGCAATTATCTCAGTTAACATCTCTCCGTTTCACGGTAGTACGTTCCAAGCGACATGAACGATGCGTTTACAAAGAAACCTTGACCAATGCTTCAGGTCAATAGACACAATTATATCTGTTTGATCTTTCTTTTCAAAAGCATTGTCTCAAAATTTTATTATCTTCACTTGCTTGCAAAACATCCTCAAAAATAAATGATTGAATCTTATAAATGTATACGTATCTCTGATAACTTCTTTAGATTCATCTGATAACCATATATATATTTCAATTGTCAATGCTTATTCCTGCAGCCTAGAGATTCTCAATATTATTTCGTAAATAATTTAAAACATTGACGGCACACCAACAATAAGATAATTTTAAAAGATTTTTTCTTGGTTAATTGATTGATGAACCTATAAGTATTTAATTGACAAGAAAAGAAACGAAACCAAGAAAAAAAAACCGAACGTGGAATCTTTCCAAATATAGTAACTACCTTCGCACAAGTATACACTTTACATAATAAAAACTTGCTCAACCGACCATGTAATCCACGCATCTTTTTCTTATGAATGTTTTCTTTGTTTCAAACTAAAAATGTTTTAAAATTTACTGATCCGACGAATTCACGTAGGAACTAAGATAATTTATTGCGTCCTTGTCCAGAAAATATTCACAAAAATTTGAAAGAAAATTTATCTGTGGAATTTATCTCAAAGACATCAATCTAGTACAGGATACATATAAGTTAGTTTAAAATTCAATATAATAATCAGATTATAATAATCTTTGCTGTATAAAATTTCTGCTTAGTATTTGTTTAGTCTATAGCAGGGGTCTCTTTCTTTCTCTCTCTCTCTCTCTCTCTCTCTCTTTCTGTCTCTCACTGTAGATTACAACCCGGGGTGGGTCTTCGCTGACATTACAATTTGCCTCCACTTGCTGCGGTCCATCATAAGTTCTTCTGGTCGTTATACATTTAGAGTCCGTAAGTCCGCTGCAATATTATCTTTCCACCGCATCCTTGGCCTTCTAAGCGGCCGCTTTCATACCGGGGTCTCCTCTGTTGTACTAAAAACTAGGACTGGACATCTGTGCCATTAGCGCACATTCGAAAACGTGCCCTTTATCCCACGTTTTGGATAAATGCAATTGTTTTATAGTTTTATAGTTTGTCCAGAAACTAAGGGTTTTTATTACCACGCTAGAATTTTCCTCCCCCAAATATATTAGAAAATGTGCGAAGGCCTATAAAAACCTTCTTATAGAGATTAACCAGAGGACCAGACATTTTCAGGGATTTAGAGAATTTCAGCCTCTATTGTTCATGGGAGGAGCCAAGAAAATTCAATCTCCCCCTTATTTGAATTATAGGGATGATTTAACCCCTCTAACAGGTATATTATACTAGGAATGGTATAAGTGGTAAGAGAAAAGAGAGTAGAGTGGTAAGCTATAAGTTCTTAAGTCTTAAGTTATTTCGTTGTATTATTGTTTAATTAAATTATTAAAACCAACTCGACTATTATTCGACAAACTACGTGCCTTGTGAATCCCGGTGAACATTACATTACAAGATCCCGAGATATTTAGATATATCTCAGAGTCCGAAGAATTGTTGGCCAGCAGTCCTTCCCTCTCAACACTGAAGTCGGCGGTGGTTCACACCATAACCCCCTTCACAACATTGGTGGCCCCACAACATTGGTGGCAGCCTCACAACACTTCCCACACCAGTTTTACGACACGTTGGTCTTGTCTCTTCACATGTCCGGCCCATCTCAATCTCTCTGCCTTTATTATTTTTACTATATCTGGTGGGTTATATAGTTCTTGCACTTCCCTGTTAGTTCTATATCCTTAAATCCTTCTAAATCCATATATCCTTCTAAAAATTCTTCGTTCTGCGGTTTTTAGTCGGTTCTCATTTTGTTTTGTCATCGTCCATGTTTCACATGCATATGTCATTATAGGTCTTATAATTGCATGTTAAATTGTTACTTTCGTATGGCGAACTACATTTTTCGATTTCATTATTTTTTCTAGTGCAAAACAGCAGCGATTGGCTCCCTGAATTCTGTTGTTAATCTCTTGTGTTATATTGTTATCTGAGGTGATTGTAACTCCCAAATATTTAAACTCATGGACCCTTTCAAAATTATAGTGGTCCATTGTCACATTTTCTTCAATCATGTTTCTTCGTTCTGTTCTTGTTGTAGTCATGTATTTTGTTTTATCTTCGTTTATTTGTAGGCCAACCTTCTTTCCAGCATTTTCCAGTTTAATGAAATCTTCCATAACGTTGATAGTTGTATTTCCTACTATATCTAAATCATCAGCGAAAGATACTACAATGCGCGGACCCTGATTTCCTGATTTATGTTTGCCCGGCGTACGGCGCCCTCCAAGGCGATGTGAAAGAGGAGTGGGGATAACGCATCTCCTTGTTTGAGACCACCGTTGTTTGGAAAGAAGGTTGACAATTTTCCTTCAAGTCTTACCGCACTTACCTTTCAGGTCTTACTTGTAGATCCCTCTACACAAGCTTTTGTGAGACTAATCAACTTTTTCGGTACGCCCAGTTCTGGCATGGTATTCCAAAATTCCACTCTTAGGATACTATCATACGCTTGCTTAAAATCAATAAAAAGCTGATGCAATGTTTTGTTGTACTCCCATTTCTCACTCTTAAAACGTCTCCATCAACTGCCTTATAGTGAAAATCTGGTCTACTGTTGATCGATTCTTTCTGAATCTACACTGGTAATCTCCTATTTGGTACTCTACACACGCAGTCCGTCGCTGTAATAGATATAGAGAGAATACTTTATATCCTGTGTTGATAAGTGATATGTCTCTACAGTTTGCGCAGCATATTTTATCGCCCTTTTTATGAATGGGTATTATAACAATTTCTTTCCAGGGGGTTGGTATTTGGTCTTCTTTCCATATCTGGCAGCTGAGTTGATAGAAAGCGAGTTCCAAAATTTCTCCTCCATGTTTCAGATATTTTGCCGATATAGTATCGTTTCCTGGGGCTTTGTTGTTTTTTAGTTTGTGAATAGCTGGTGATACCTATTCCATTGTTGGTTCTTTAAACTAAGGGCAATTCAACGTATCTTCTCCAGGTCTCTATCACTTCGGCTTCACTTGTAATAATGTTACCTTCGTTATTGTTTATGACAGTTCCAACTCTGGGTCTAAATCCCTTTTTTATGTTCTTTGCCTCTCGGAAGAAATGTCTTGTTCTGTTGCTCGTTCTATTTGACTCTAGTTCTTCAAGATTATTTTCCTCGTGTGTCTTTTTTTTGCTTTTATTGTCTTTCTTGCTTTCTTTCTGAGCTCTCTGTATTTCTGGGTATTTTGATCGTTTTGGATCTTGCATCATTCGTTGTCGAGCTTGGCTTCTTTGCTTTAAGGTTCAAATTCAAATTAATTTATTAACCAAAAAGATGCATATATACAGATACATATTGGCAAGTCAAAACAATGATTAAAATAATTTCACATACTCATCAATGGTATATAAATCAAAGGTTATAAATAAAGGTTGATTTGTTATGGATTCCAGTGTATTCTTCAGAGATGCTTGATATTCAATTACCTTTTTTGTGTCTTTGAACTTCTCGGTGGTCCACCTCGGAAACTTTTCCGGCCTGTTGTTCTTCTGCTTACAGATTTTTCTAGAGAGTCCAACATGTCCTCCCGTATGACAAAACCTGTTCCAAATTCATGTTGACTGTTGGGGTTTCCACTGTAAAATACTACTGATTTGCTGGTTTTCTGGTTTCTGGTACCTGTCCATCTAATTTCCTAAACAGATGTGATATTCATGCCAATCTTTTCAAGTTGATCTACTGTTTTTGTCGGTGCTGCGGGCATGTATCAGCTTAACACATTTAGGGTTCCAATATTCAAGTCCTTTTTTCTTTGACGCGTCTGGCTTGTTTTCATAACAAGGTCGTTTTTTAAAAGGTTTTTTAGAAGGTTCGGGTTGTTGACCCTACGCTTAACCTACCTCCTTTGTCCGGACTTGGGACCGGCAGTGATGTCTAAGAGCTACTCAATTTACTCATCCCCATAACAGGCGTATATAAAAGTACAGGAGTACATTGCTGTGATTGGCATTATTATTATCTCCTTTTGCCTTTTTTTTCGGGAGGAAAAATTAAAACTCTGGCATATGCCAGAATTTCATACTAACTGCATGCCAACTAACAACAACTGGCTACCCCCCCCCCCCTGGCTACGCCCATGGTGTACTCTACGACGAAAATGAAAAGATTCATATAAAAGATGAAAAACTAAAGGAGTGGGAGAAAAACATCACACATTTATTTGAAAATGATCAGACAACAAAGACCAACAACGCCACCTAAATTAACAAAGGACGACGGGCCCCAAATTACAATTACTGAAATGGAATTTTACAAAAAAAATTGTCTAAAAACCATAAAGCAGTAGAAGCTGACGAGATTCCCATCAAAATATTTACACTAAACGATAACACTGAAGCATTAGTGACTGAAGGTCACTAATGCTTATCTGCTATATACTGAAGGTCATACTGAAGGTATCAGCTATACTGAAGGTCCGTCTTCAAGGCGTGTGGACGTGCGCGTTATCGTGGTATAAAAATACACTTAAATCAAAACTCTTACAATGTTAAACATTGCGTAGTTACTTAAACTGTTAAACAATGCCTCAACTTAAGTCTCAGATTACTACGGAGGTACCTTCAACAGGGTGCGGTAAGAAGGATGCGGAAATATTATCGTATCTAACTAGTTTTGAGTTTAAAAACGTGTTAGCTGGCATTATTAAACATGAAGCTGAATCACTTACCGTTCGGTTTGAAGAAAAAGTTACACAACTTAACGGAACTGTTAACGGAACAGAATAAAAAACTGCTGCATCTCATACCTTCACTCATCAATAAAGAATCGACAGAATGTTCACAAAAATCAGTTACTATCACGGACACGGATAGTGGGAACAACTTAGGTACGAAACCTGACAACCGAAAAACTAAACAGAATGCTGATAAGATGGCCGAATTGAGAAAAAATTGTCTGATAGAATCCGACACAGATAATAATGAAGAAATATGGGAAGTGCAAAAAAATATAAACAAAAGATATAGGAAACCCGAAACCATTATTGGAATCTCGGAAACCAGCTAGATTAAAGCTGCAAATAAATATGCCCATTTGCACAATTATAAACTTGAACCTAGTTTAAATGAAATAGACATGATAAACCACCTACAGGGAAAAGGTATCAAAGAAGTATCGTGTGAAAAGCTTGCATCCAAGTATCCAAAGGAGTACTCCTCCTTTAAAATAACAGCCCCTTTCGAACTAAATACGCTTAATTCACCTGAAACTTGGCCAAAATATACCTACATCTATATATACATATATACATATTTTTTCTAAGGCGGGATATGCGAAAGAATGCAGAATAAAACAAACAACTGAATCTTATAATGCTAATAGAGTAAATAATCTTTCAAAGTTAGAAGATGTAAAGTTTTGTAGCAACTTGCTGATTTTTCTTAATATCCAAAGTATAAAACGGAAAATTAATCAGGTAGAGGTGATGTTATCAGAGTACAAACCAATATTTGTGTGTATGGCAGGGACATGGCTGAATGAGGATTTTGTCAATCAAATTCATATAGAAGACTATAGTTTAATAAGCTCATTTTGCCGCAGAAACATTAGTGGTGGTGGGGTTACGATTTGGGGAAAACATGGTTTTGACGGGTTTAAAGAAAAAATGAATTGAAATTGTGTAAAGAAAGAAATAGAAATATGTGGAGTGGATGGAATAGAAATAATCATAAGACATTAATTATAGTGGTATATCGTCCACCGTGCGGTTGTTACACGTCGTTCATGGACTATAATGGAAAAAACGCTAGACAGTATTATTAATAACTATAATAAAGCCATAATAACTGGTGATTTCAATATACATTTCGCGGGGTCATCAAAAGAAAAATACAACATTGAAAATCTATGCGGTCATATGGATTAATTGGACAAATAAAAGGATATACAAGAACTACAATCAAATCACAAGTATTATAGATAACATATTCGCACGGTCAAACTATATATCAGACATTAGAGTAAAGGATACAATATGCTCAGATCACAAGCTAATACTCGTTGGAAACGCAAATAATCAAAATAAAGGTTACAGTCAAGAAGTGAAACTCAGAAGAAATTTTTGTACAAATAACAAGGAAAGGTTCCAAATGAGTCTAAGTGAATAATCGTGGAAAAGCTGTACGTAAAAAATAGCAAACAATATTAAGCATACTAACATAACGATTGATGACGTCTTTCACAACAACAAAAGCATGTTTCTAGCAGAGTTTTCAAAAAATGAAATTACTGGCATCATTCTTAAATAAAAAAATAAAATGAAGTTTAGGACCTGATGACCTTCCATGCAATATTATCAAAGAGTTTTATGAAGAACTAATAGATCCAATAGCTGATATTGTAAACTGTTCCTTTAAAAGCGAAGTCTTCCCGACTATCCTTAAAACATCTAAGATAATTCCCTTGCAAAAAAAGGAGACAGAACAGAATTGAACAACTACAGACCAGTAGCCATGTTGTCGGTGTTATCAAAAATCATTGAATACTGCATGGAATGCAGAATAATTTCATTTATAAGAAAACACAATATAATTCCAGTGCAGCAAAATGGCTTCTGTAAGTCAGGATCAACCAAGACCGCTATTGAACAATGTTACAATATGATTATAAATGAGGTGGATGATGGGAAATGTCCAATAGGCATTTTCTGTTATCTGTCGAAGGCCTTCGACTCTGCACCTCATTTAAATTTGATTGATAAACTTTATACATACTGATTCAGAGGGAAAACGGGTGAATGGTTCAAATCCTACCTACTGAACCGAAATCAATATGTAAGGATTGGGAATAGTACTTCACCTACAATACCAACATGTGTAGGTGTTCCACAAGTAAAAAATCATATTTTCAATTTTTACTGCAGATATAGTACAGTACATTGGAGCTGATACATGCACTTTATATGCCGATGATACCTGCGTTATTGTTCGCGGAAATACCATAGAAGATTCAACAAGAATGCCTAAAGTAGTACTAAGCAAAATGGAGATATGGTTTGCTGCCAATAATCTACACCTAAATACTGACAAGACAAGATATATAATCTTTAAAACTAATAGAAAGAGAGGACTTTACGAAGACTTAAATCTACAATTATATAACAGTGTGCTACAAAGAACTACTAGTATAAAATTTCTAGAAATTTTTCTAGAGGAGAATCTACAATGGAAGAAAACAGCAGATGCCATCATACATAAAATAAACACAATAGTTTATATATTAAGGAACCTTCGGGAAATCTTAGACAACTCAATACTACTGAATATATATATTATGCTGAAATTGAATCAGTGCTTACATATGGTATACTATTCTGGGGACATACGACGCACCTACAACGTGTTCTCATAGCACAGAAACGAGTTATCAGGGTCTTTGCAAGAATTATAATAACTCAATCATGCAGGCCTCATTTTAAAAACTATAATATACTTAAAATAAACAACGATTTAATAAAAACTTCGATATACACAACATAAATAAAAGAAATGCCTCAAACTACCGGATACCAAGGAGTAACTTATCACTGTGCAGTGGAGCACAAAATAGATTTGGAATAACAATTTGTAACAATTTTGCCAACTTTATCAAAGAAGCCAAAACTTTTAACTCCTTTAGAAAAATGACTAAGGACTTTTTAAGTGAGAAGTGTTATTACTCCATAGACGAGTTCTTAAAAGTGAAAATTGATATGACTAGCAATAATTAATTAACCAATATTATCAAATTATGTGTGTTTAGATTTCAACTAATTTTTGATTTGTTTCTTTTCTTTTTTTGGGTTTCTTTTTTTAAACAATTTTTTTGCTTTGGGCCATTTTTCGCACCCATATATATATATTTCATATATATATATATATATATATTTCTTTTTTTTTTCTCTTGACATATCTTATAGATATATGTATATACATGTACCTCCTAATGAATAAATACTTTTTGATTTGATTTGATTAAAGGTGATAACAGATTTGTGCAATAAAAGTTACCATGCGATTGGCTCAGATCTATATTTGTCACCGTGTCAAAAAAAGCAACTGCTTAGACGTGTACAGTACAATTATCTAAATGCATTACTTACTAAAAATATTTGTCAAAATTATTCATGGCCGGGTCTAACAATAAGTGTGAAGAATACATAAGCGAATCCCAATTCGGATTTCCTAATGGCTTCGGCACAAGGGATGCTGTATTAGGGATAAGTGTGCTGGCTCAAAGACGTCATGATATGTCAGTTGGTGTCTATGTATGCTGCAGAGACAAAATGCATTCGACGGAGTCAAACATCATGTCTTGGTAGAGACCATATAAGACTGAATGTAACGGATATTAGGTTAATTGAAAATCTATATCGGAACCAAACATTGGTGGTTAGAATAGATGGTAATGATACACCGGAAATAAAGATCAAACGCGGAGTAAGGCAGGGTTGCATTTTATCGCGCTTGCTCTTTAATGTTTACTCCGAAAGAATATTCAAAGAAGCACTAACTGGTATACAAGCCGACTTTATTATAAATGGCGAAATCATAAACAACCTTCGCTACGCAGACGATACGGTATTGTTAGCCTCCACATGGGAAGATTTACATCGGATGCTAGATGCAGTCCTCGAAAAAATAGCAATGGCCGGACTCAATTTAAATGCATAAAAGTCTGAAGTATTAGTTATTAGCAAGCAATTGAATATCATAGCTAACGTAATAGTTGAGGGTGAACTATTGGAGCTAGTGAACCAAATAAAATATCTAGGCAGCATAATAACTAATAGCTCGGATACTCAAACTGAAGTAAAGTCGAGGATTGATCCGGCTCGGGTAGAATTTAGAAACATGAGTAGGGTCTTGTCCTGTAGAGATCTGAACTTAACTCTAAGAATCCGACTTCTCAGAGGTTACGTCTTCTCCATCTTGCTGTACGGTATGGAAGTCTGCACATTAAACAAGTACGTAGGAAGCCGACTTAAATCCTTTGAGATGTGAGCTTACAGAAAAATATTAAAAGTTTCATGGACGGAAAAAGTATACAACTTGGTAATTCTCTAATACTGAGTAAATCCACCTAAATTCTTCACCATCAAAAGAAGGAAACTAGAGTATTTCGGGCATGTTATGAGAGACGAAAAATATCGCAGAATACTAAAGATACCGCAGAACATCAAGCAGTGAAAAATTTCTGGCAAAAGTATGCCAGGCCGCAGAATAACATCATGGCTCAAGAATCTACGTGACTGGTACAAAATCAACTGAAGCTCCTAGTTCAGAGTTTCCGTCGACAGAGTGAGGATAGCCTTGTTCGTGACCAACGTTCTGGAAGGACATGGTACTTAAGAAGAAGAATTATATCCATCAATTTAATATACTAATAAGTATAGCAATTATTTCTTTTGTGTTCAAGCTAAAAAAATTTATTGTCATTGTCCACAAAATATTTAAAAAAAAAATAAAGAAAATTTATCTTGGAATTTTGTGAACATAAATCTAGTACATTATACATACATAAGTACGAATAAATTTCATTGTGGAAAAAATATCTCAAGTAAGGAAGATTTTAAGGACTACAAAAGACAAAGGAAAGTATCAAATTTTGGAAACACTTGAAATCAACTTCAAACATTATTTAAACAAGTAATACTGAAGCAGCTCTTTGAATTAATGGAAATATTGAAATAATATTTCCAATAACTATTAGAAGAAACGGATACCAGCAAGGAAAACAGTGAAGAGGTAAATACAGAAATGCATAACCCAAGAACAAGAAAAAATGAAAACTGCACTCAAGAAGCACCAGGTCACGATGTAATAAGACCAGAACAATTAAAACATATGGGCAAGGGAGGAGGGCAAATATTCTTAATAATATTAAATACGATATGGGGAAAAGATGCAAACTATATGGAGATAATGCTATGCACAACAGTTAACATTTACGAAGCAATATTAGAAAACAAATTAAGAAGAGCAACAGAGGCAATAATGGAGAATGTACAGAGCGAATTTAGAAGAGGACAGTCAACTCAAGACCTTAACTAACACAATAACGAAATTTACAAAAAAACGTACTAAAACAAGAAAGGAAACTACACATAGCATTTTTAGATCTGGAAAAAGCTTTTCACAGGGTACCTGTGGAAAGTATTATAGAAAAGACATTAACAAACATTTAATTCAGACAATAAAAAGTATATAGAACAAGACATCCAACTAAATAAGAACAAGTAGATTAACCTGTAGAATGAGGAAATAAACAAGCATAGTATGACCTTAAACCATTCTGATCCACCATGGACCGCCGCGGTCAATGATGGCTCTGTTCGTTTCCCGGAGCTCCGTAATTGCATGGTGATTCTACATCTAGTTAATGCGCTCGAAGCTAAAGATCCTGTGGTACCAGCACTGATCCGCTCCTAGCCCGCTGTTACTGCGGCTGCGTCTCCAGAACCTGTTGCAGTTCCTCGAATTTCCTTGTTGACTGCCTCTTCCTGTCCTGCCTCGAGAAAGCTCGTCGACTCGCAATTTTAGCCTATCCGAGGCTTGGCTTACCGGTGCTATTTCTATCGGGAACGTGTTGATTTTGTGTACGCGGTCGATCATGACCATGAGTTTGTCGACGGCTCTATACAGCGAGACGACTTACACACCTTGTCTTGGTGAAATCGTCTGTGATTTCATCTGGCATAATAGTTGTGACGGGGTTTGATCACCGATGTGGACACTTTCAAGTAATTGTCGAACTTTATTACTGCATGAAACGGACAGTAGCTATATCGGTGTTTTCTTCACAAGCTCGTATTTTCCGTCATTGGCGTGGTTTTCCAATAGGTCTTCAAATTCCGCCATGTATTCTTGTTCAAGTGGGCCGTTGAGGTGGTTATACTTCATATTTCCACTCGCGATTCCGGTGGTTTTGAACATGGCTTCTATGCGGCGAAACCAACGTTCAGGTTTCTGTGGCCAAAATGGAGGGAATTTTCCGATGATGTGGAAAACTTCGTGTCTACACATGTCTTATCGATCTGAATCTAATATAATTCCTCTTATCGATCACGTCGGGGTTACCAATTTGTAGGTGATGTAGAGTGCATGAATAACTATTAGGGGAATGAGAGGGGAAATCGGATAGGGGGTGAAATCAGATAGTTGCTATTTCAATACTCCGTGTATAGCTGTCTCGTTCTAGCTAGTGGAGAAATAAGCGCGAAAACTTACTCAGTGCGGTTGCAAATGCCGGTGACTGTAAAATATCAGCGGGAGCTTCCATAAACGAAAATTGAAAACAAAGGTAAGTTATCTAATATTTTGAATTTTTTAAAGTGTTACCATTAAGTTTGCCTATGAGCTATCATATACAGTTGTATTTTTTAAGAAGTAATACATATTTATCCTTTTAAAGCGGTATTTGTTGTTGCTATGAGTGTAAACATAACCTGCTAGTTACTACAATTTCAAACATGGTACCTGTGGGGTGCAAGCGGCACCCCGTCCGCTTTTCGACGAATCTTATTTCGACTATCCGCTTTCACCCCGATTGATTTTATATGTAGGTATTGTGGGCGTAGGTATTGTAGGTTATTGTTTGTTTTATTCCTCTTTTTCATTCCTTGCTATATTTCTTTACTTTTTACAGAGTGCTAGCGTTAACATGCCACGAAAATATGTGAGAAAGTCAAGCAGGCTGCAATTGTCAGAGTCAGACGTGCATAAATTCGGTGATGGAAGGCAGAATGGGATATCTTTTAGCGTCATACGTCATACTGCTTGTCTGAAATGGGCTCACCAAAGATGCATCAGTTGTTCTGAACAAAAATTATTATTTTTTGTTTGCAAAAACTGCGAATTTATTCTTAGTATCTGTATTCACTCCTTGAATATAATGCCTATCCGGTTTGACCCATAGGTATGGGGTGAATTCGGATTTATATTTTTTAATTAAAATCGTTCTCTCTTGTAGTTATTAAGATTGATCTCAAATATTTTCATACCAAATTTATGTCTAGGGTATACTTAAACATTTATGATATTGATTATCTCGAAAAATAACATAGTGCTTTATTTATTGTGTCTTTATCTTAACTATCCGGTGTCCCCCCACATTCCCCTACTCACGGTTTATGTCGTGGAGGAATTTATTTGCAATGTATATACTAGGTGGGCCATTGAAAACGAAAAGAGGGATTTTTGTATAGTTAAATGTTTCTTTTTCAAAAAACGCTCGAACACTTCAACTTTGTTTGTGAAGGGGACACCTTTTACAAGAAAATTTGTAGCCAAATCACTTAACCCCTTCGCGCTGGGACCACAACCACTATAATTTAAAATAGCACGGTGGGGTAAGTGATACCTAATTTAAAAGCCTTTTTTGTCCAGAATACTAAACGGATAACATTTTCCGAATTTATCGATTTGTTGTCGAGATATTTTAATTTCAAATGAACGCGTCCTTCGTTTAAAGGAAGTCCAATTGTTCAATATGTCCTTACAAAAACTGCAGTGAAGGAAAAAAAACCCAATTTAAATAAGAAAAGATTTTTATTAGTTTAACAACTGCTCAAATTGTGCGCCACCAAATTCCATAAAATTTTAGGGGTTGTGGTCCATGCGCGAAGAGGTTAAGTGATTTGGCTACAAATTTTCTTTTAAAAAGTGTCCCCCTCACAAACAAAATTGACGTGTCCGAGCGTTTTTTGAGAAACCATCTTTAACTATCCGACAATCCATCTGTTTCGTTTTCAATTTCCCACCTTGTATATGTATATAATTACAATGTTGCGAGGATGAATCGAAACTCACTATATTACTTCAAGTTGTGTGAAACTACTCTTCGATGGTTCTGGCAGCTGTATTTTGGTCCTTTCTGCGGATGATTATTTTTCTCTCTTCGGTTGTAAACCGTCCCTTTTTTGGATTTCTCGTCCGTTGGATTCTAGAATGTAGTTCTAACCATTATATGCACCGCATATACCGCATCAAATTTGTTTTGAAACGAGACGTCTGCTCATATTTCTCTTTTATTGGTGAGAATATAATCAATTTCGTTTCTGACAGCTCCGCTAGGGCTCCTCCACTTGTCCGCTTTCTTTGCATTGCCTTTTTGAAAACAGCAATTCATGCAGTGGAGCTTTTCTTTCTGAAGATAGTGTATTTGCATTTCTCGTCTGACGTTTTTCCTAGGCCGAAACTGCATATATTTATGTCTTTGTTGCCTATTCTCGCATTAAAGTCGCCAATAATTGTTCAGTTTCATGCGTTTCGGATCTTCTTGCAGTCGTAATATCTTTATATAATTCCGTTTCTTCGTCCTCTGATATACTGGTGCGTAAAATTGTATTACTTGAAGGTTATACTTCTACTTTTATACGTTTAGGATAATATACGTTAATATATGTTTTTAGGATAATATACGTTATTTATACGTTTACATATACCTGGTTGATATTGAGTTCTTTTTTGTAACTAGATGATTTAGGTTTTTGTGAATCATAAAGGCTTCTCCTCGGTTGTTTGAATTTGTTTTGGGTGTTGTTTTGATATAACTTATGGCCAGATTTTAGTATAAAATGTTTTAGTTCTTATACTGCTAAATTTAGTAAATGAAAATGTAGAATTTGTTTCAATTTAGAAAGCGCAACACTTTTTACACCAACACTACAGTAATAATATAACAATCTATAATATAATTAATTATAATTACATATATTCTCATATTTAAAAATCAATTCGTCTAGAGGTTTTCCACTATTCGCTAAAAAAAATCCTGGTTACTGGAAAAAAATCCTGGTTATTTTCCTGATTACGTTCTTGAGTTCTATTGAAAATACCGCCGCGTGTCAAATAAGGCGTGAGTGCGTACCATGGGTTGCCGACATCTAGTTTTAAGTTCCATACAATTAGTTAACTGATATTTCAATGACAAATATCTCTCCGACGATATTTGGTCAACGGACATTACATAGACGAATGAATTTAATATTTCCCTTTTTTGTATTTGTATTCTATAAACTAAAGTTATGTTCTTCATATTGCAGTGCCGAGGTATCCATATTTTTCATTCTTTCTTAGATTTCTCTATTATTTGAATTATTCGTAAGTCTTCTTGGATCATTTCATATGTTACATACCATGGTATGAATCTAAATATTCGGAGACCTTCATTACCGACGATAATGATATGAGCAACGAGATACAGATACGAATATGTAATGTATGGAAGAACCCATTCCCTATTTAGCCTTCTCAGATCCAAACTCCTCAGCCTCTTAAAGATCCAGGTCTACCACTCCGTCACATTTGCCGTGTATGGGTGTGCGACATGGAGCCAAACAAAGATGAACAAAGAATCTCCACTGAGGGTTGAATTCTCGGAATTATCTTTGGCCTCAACCAAGACATGGCGACAAAAGAATACAAAATTAGGTACAACCTGGAACTCCGAGATCTCTACCAATCTCTAAATATTGTCCCACTCATCAAAAGTCACACACATGCTCGGCATGTTATACGAAGTGACCACTCTCGAATCATAAAATCTGCTTGGGAGAAATCACCAGATGGAAAGTTCAAGAGAAAGACCTCGAATAAGATGGCAAGATAATATCATAAGAGACCTGAAATATTTCAGAACCCAAGATATAGAAACAGCAGCCCAGAATAAGACTGTATGGAGGAGGCCAAGGCCCATGAAGGGTTGTAACGTCCAGCAGTAAGCAAGTAGAGAGCGTTATGAATTGATCTTAAATATTTGCTTGACTCGACTTCTAGTCACATCCCTAAAGTTCGAAACTAAAGGTCCTAATGGGTTTATTGATAGTTTTATATACCCCAAGTATTTTGCTGCTTAGTGTTAAACTCGAGTTTTTACCGATGAAGCGGAACAATTATCCGAAGAGATTGCGACTGCAAGAAAATTCGAGAAGGCAAGAACTGTACAATTATTGGCGACTTTAATACTGGAATAGACAACAAATTAGAAGATAGTATAAATATAGGCAGTATCGTCCTAGGAAAGAGAAACGACAGAGGATGCTGATAGA
This sequence comes from Phosphuga atrata, assembly GCA_944588485.1. Lineage (NCBI taxonomy): Eukaryota > Metazoa > Arthropoda > Insecta > Coleoptera > Silphidae > Phosphuga > Phosphuga atrata. Next base: position 34,353,466 of record OX155897.1, read on the forward strand.
CTATCTTCAGAAAGAAAACCTCTACTCTATGAATATTTTTTTCAAAAAGCCAATGCAAAGAAAGGGTTATTTAACTATTTAACTTTTTAACAAGTTTTAGTTTTGATTTTTTAACAAAAACTAGGTTGGTGATAAGGTAACAAAATTGAATTAAACAACAAAATATGAGTATTTATTAAAAATTCAAATGGAGAATTACTGTTTAAGAACATAATTTGGTTTATATTTGTAGTATTCAACCTGCTCCTTCTATTTTTTATCAGTTGGTCGACTTTTGAGATAACCATTCAGATGGTACTGGCGTTACTGGCACACACAAACACTTATTTGAAAGTTGGTACAATTCTGGACAAAAATCTTTCTTTGATTCCCAAAATTGTAAAGGATTCAGTTTCCTTTCTATTAGCGATAGTTCCAAGTATTGTTTAACTTGAATGATAGCCGAAGTAGAGGGAATCGTAACTAGATGATCGCATTTTGTTTTCATTTCAAAATGTTCCCATAGCAAACTTGATTGAATTTTATTTTCATCTGAACCTAAAAATACAATGAATATTACAAAGCCCAAATTTTACGAGATATTTTAATTGAATATTTGTTAAAAAAAATTATATTTTACCTCTAGATTGTTGAACTGCAGGCATTCCAAGATCTAGATTTTGTGGATTCTGGTTAGCTGCCGCAACCATCAGGTTCTCAATATCCTCATTTATCCAATTTTGTGTTTATACGGCATTTACTTCTTCACCAAAGCTTAGTTTCTTGAATCGAGGGTCCATAAATGTCGCTTTAGCACTAATTTTTTATTTTTCTAACGAACCAAATCTCCTCGAGATGACATCTCCCAGGTTTTTTTGCACATCTTTTGCTATGAGAGTTGTGGGTTTTATGCTGTTTTTTATGGGTTTTAAGGGCATGTTGTAGACCGTGAATTAGAGGAATGATCATTGATATCGTTATATATTTTTCTCCTGATAACTCCGTTGTCAGTGCTTCCATGGGTTTAAGTATAGATGTACACTCTTTAAGGACGACCCAATCATCAGACGATAACAGAGGAGGTATGCCGGAAAGATTGTACATTGCAGCCGATAGTGGAACTTTAATATCTTGCAGTCTTTCGATCATAAATAAACAAGAATTCCATCTCGTTGAAATTTCTTGTTTGACTTTAAGTAGTGGAAGATTCATTTGGCGCTGCATTTTCACCAATTCGCCAGACGCTACTGTACTTCTTTTTCACGATTTTCTTACACTTTTCGAGCAGTTGCTGGACATCGTCGTTCCTTAGGACGACCATGATACTCAGATTGAGAGTATGTGCCACACATGGGTGATGATACTTATTAAGGTGCTCGTTAAATGCATTGTCTCTGACAATACTGACGACTTTATCCAAAATTTTCCATTTTTTCAAAATTCTGCGGAAGACACTGGCAACATTTTCTGCTGAATGAATAATTGTCTTGCTTCCAACAAGGAGCTAATCATTTCGTTTTCTTTTATGGAATGGGCAGTAATCGCTAAAAACGATTTAGTAGAACATGATGTCCATATATCCGTTGTTATCGCCAAATGTGAAGGTACAGCTAACTCGTTTTTAACTTTGGTCAATATCGATGTATAGATGTTTGGAATCAGAGAAGACATAATTTTTCGCCGACTCGGGGGTTCATAAAGCGGGTTCAACTTATTTATGTATTTTAAGAAGCCTTTATTCTCGACGATGGATATAGGCTGAAAATCAGAAACCATCATTTTCAAAATTTCAAATTTTCAAACCAAAATTTTATCACTTTCGGTTCATTCTCGGAAATATTACTATCTTCTGTACTACCAAGTAATTTGAGTTGACGTTTTCGTTTTGTGGCCGGTGGACGTAATGGATGAAGAAATGGCGAAGGAAAACGAGCGAAGGTATCAACAATTGACAATGTTGATGGCAACGATACAAGTGTCTTCTGAATCAATTTACCTGGGTCATCAGCATCATTGTTTGAACTTTCACGGTTGTCAGAAGGGTTTATTAAGAGAGAAGGATGCAATCTTTTAAGATGTTGGCTGAGATTAGTGGTATTACCAAAATATTGTTTATGTTATATAATATGTTTTTTACACTTGTTACACAAAACTGTTCCGTCGCTTTTTTTTCGAAGTAATCCCAGAATAAAGATCGTTTAGCGCTTCGCCTCGGCATTGAAAAAGCTTTTTGGACAGACTGGGCACAAGACAACACTCGACGACTGAATATTGAGCTAAGACTGACAGTGAAACTAAGTGGTCCTTTCCCTTATCAACGAGAACTAATATATATATATATATATATATATTCAAATTTGGTATTTATGGTCTTGTGGATCATATTTAGAATCCAATATTATTTAAATTTATTTATTTAACTGCCATAAAATATGCTATATAACGATGGATGGACGATAACAATATAACGATGGAATACGATTATAAAACGATTTCTTTGCGTTTTTCTTCATCTCATGTTTGTTTATAAACTGCCCAAATGTTTGTTTAGAAGAAACAGCCGCTCGAAATGTTGAAACCTCTCTATAGAGGCACATGCATTTTAAATATTTTTATATTACAGTTATAAATTACTAGGATTGTAATAGAGTGTTGCAAACATGAGAGTGTTGCAATTCTTCTCTAGAGTGTTTCAATTCTCGCTATACGCGTTAACTTCCGCGAAAACTGTCCTAAATTTGTCCGAATCTGTCCGAAATTATTAATAATTTGACGCATTTTCGGAAACTGGCTTAATTTACATAAATTGCATTATACAGGTAATATTACAGGTTCATGCAATAATAACTGATAAAAATATTTTTTAGGGTAAATCGAGAGATCATTCGATTATGAAATCATTCGATTATTGAAATCACTAGATTAGTAATCATTCAATTATCGAAATCATTCGATTATTCCCATCACTAGATACTACCAATATGGAAATCTATCGACCAATAAGTCTCCTGTCGCATATTCTCAAATAACTTACACAGATTATAACAAGCAAGGAAATTCCAATTTTACCAAGTCGAACAGGTAGGTTTCCAAAAGGTTTCGAGATCTTTTTGTCTGAGAACAATCTGTTTTCTCTTTTGGGTAATGTGATTCTTCCAATTGACTTTGCTGTCTAGATCCAATCCTAAGTAGGTACTTGACTGTCGAATATTGGCGGATATATATTTTATATAAATAAACTGCAGGAGATAAACCTTTTGCTAGCGTGAATGTAGGACTTGGTTTCATTAATTTTAACTTTCCATTTTATTAGCCACTTTCCAGTAGATATATAAAATCTGGAAGATGTTTTGTGGTGATATTGGGGTCTGATTGTAAGTGATTAGTTAATACAGCTGTGTATATCTGAACGGAGATTTAACCGAAAGTACATTTAATCGAATGTAGGGTATGTTAAATTCGTAAATTTTTCTAATTTTGCCAATTTTATTTCTGTCCCTAATTCAGTCGGTCGAAGGGGATTGATAAAGGAAACTTATTTGAATTTTATATTCATGCCATTTGTAACTTTATATAAAAAATAAAAATGATTATAATATACAATATTAAAAATTAAAAGAAAAATCTATACACATAAATAGAAATATGAACAGATTAAAATTAAATTATGGATAGAGAAATCAATGCCTGTTTCACCTGGAAACCCCTAAATAAGAACCTTATAGTCGATAGCCTTCATAATCAAATAACAAACAAACAAACTAATTCATAGCCGATAAGACAATTACTAATTCATAGCCAATAAGACAAACATTTAAACATAGCCTTAGACATATCATTTTAATCATTAATATCAATATTTCTTTTTAGTCTAAAACTATTTTATATCTTTGATCTTTCTGTTTTATAAGTTTACTTTCTGAAGAATCTTCTTGCTGGAGCAAGGTTGTCCTGTTCTGGATGCGCGGCGTTGTAAGCAAGGGATTTCAGGATAGCGTCTGGGATTGGTGGAGCAGTCGGGATATGAGCTCCAGTAGCTTTAAATCCGTCTTCATCAGCTAGGTAGTTTATGGTGTAGCGAACGTTATCTGGGCCAGTGTAGGTGAATTGGCCTTGTTTTACTTGAGCCTCGGCATTGGGATTGCCTAGGTTTTTCACGTAGCCTTGTTCGTTTGCCGCGATGCCATTGCCTGTCTCGTATCTTTAACAAAAGTAAATAAAATCAGCTCAAAATAGTAGAAAAAGATTTTTAGTTAGTTATTATTTAATTCAGATAATTCGTGTTAATAGATTTACTTATATTTTATTAAAAACAGTTTTTAAAAATTGAAATTGTTGATTTGGCGAAACTTTGCTTATTACAAATTGAAATTTGAATTTGAAATTGAAAATTAGCGAAATTAAAAAAAAAAAAAATTAGTGAAATTTATTAAAACATAAATTTTGATCGATTCAAAGTATCTATTACTAAATTTTGTTAAACTTAAAAATTCAAATGAATAAGAAAAAGATAAATTGTAAAATCAAACATCTAATAAATCTTTGTTCTGCATAATCCGATCTTTATCGCATCCACTTAACTTTTTTCAAAAAACCTTACTACCTTATACATTTACAATAAAATAAACAGACACATAATTTATATCACACAATATTTCTCGACATATATTACATTTTATATAATCGCAATATTTCCATAAAACTAAACAATCACGATACAATAAATCTCCCGGACATTATCTAAGTCAATCTTGAAACGCTAAAACATCTGCTAAAAAGACACGTTCACCATAAATTACATCCAATTAAAGCAAACCAAAACCTGTCGATGCGTTCACAATCTCCACCAAGCTTCAATCCTCGACCCACAATCTCAGCAGAAATCTCCCATGAAGACAATATAAAAACAAATTAGATAATCAACAAGACGCGGAAAGGAAGATAATGCGCCGTCCTTGCTATTAAAATCTAGTGAACTAATTTTCGGTTTCGAACTTTCACCGTGCATGGGTGTGTGCAAGTGTTTTATTATCGCGGATTCTTGGACCATCCCAGACCCATCAAGGTCTTCAAAACACATTACAGACATAGATAGTTTTATGATAAAAAAGTAATAGTTCGTGTCATAAATTGGTTTACTAATTCCATTTTAATTAGGCCATTATTTTAAATGCCAGCTGGAATATTTTATGTTTATTCATTCCACAACTTGAGGATATTAACCAGACTAAATGGAGACAATATTTTAATTGGAAATTAAAAATTGCGGTTTAGTTTCTGTCGGTATAAACAAGAATACAATAATTAATAATCCGATGGCTAAACCAAACAGAGACTAAAAAGAGATAAGATTAGATAATCGAGAATATAACTAGCATAAATAGATTAACATGAATAGTTGGTTATAAAGGGTCTTCCAATAAGAGGTTTCATTTTCAATAGCCCGCCATTTTAACAGTTTTCATGAGTCAAGCAGTAATTACTTGACAGATGACAGGTAAAAACTTCGCCATTAATAAAAATGGAACGATATACGCTTCAAGAAAGCATTGAAATTATAAAAATTCACTACAAAAATTGTGAAAATTTCGCGGGCGCAGTTGGCAAAACTAAAGCATTTTTGGGTTGTAGTGAAGCAGCTTCTCGGCCAGCAATTCTGAAACTGGTGGAAAAGTTTGAGCTGTTGGGACAAGTTAATGATGTGAAAAACTGAAAAACACGTCGCTCAAGAGCAACTGAGAATGTTGCTGTTGTAGTCCATGGTGTTGAGGAAAACCCAGGTTTGGTTTTGCGTGCCACACAAGTAACGATATTATCGCTCTTTTGCGTGAAAAGTTTCCTGACCGTATGATTTCTCGTATAAGCGATCACAATTGGACACTGAGATCTTGTGATTTAAAACCTCTAGACCTTTTTCTTTGGGACTACGTGAAAGAAAAAAAACCTATGCCTATGGCTCAAAATCGATTCAAGACCACAAAGATGGAATTCGTGAAGATATCGAATAGTTTATGAACTTATCTGTCAAGTAATTTATAATAAATTAATTAACATTTTTAGATTTGTTTGATGGATATTTATATTTTTTTTATTTGATTATATATTATTTTTATTTTTGTTTGATTAATATATATCTAGAAGATATATCATATTTCAATCATTTTTATTGAAATAAAGTTAATTAAATATTCATCTAATTAAATGTTTATTCCGACATTTTATTATTAATTAACAAATAGATAATATCTTTCAAAGAAATTATCAATCAAACTAACAACTGGATTTCAGCTAGAGCTTCGATGTTTCAATTTCTATCGCAATTTCATTGTAATATTATTCAGTCCATGAAAAAAATGTTTCAATTCAAAATCCAAAATGTTTCAATTCATCTAGATAATACATTACCCTAGTCTACACAGATAAAACCAATTATTAACTCGACAAGTTTACAAAGGTAAGTTTTAATAGCCAGAATTAAATATGCAAGATTATAGTGATTAGAATAAAAAGCTAGATAAGACTTGATGTATGAGAGTAAATATATAAATTAGGCAGATAAATATATATTACGTTAACAAACTTAACTCACATTGAAATAGCTAATTAAGTAAATGTTAAATATAATCCTAATAATTACGATACAGTATTTAGTGAAAATATTTTAGCCAGAATTGCTGGCTGAGTACAAATTTCCTTGTTTTAGCATTGCCCTCGTTCTGGCATTGAATGTCGAGCATAAACCTCACGTTATGAGTTTTTCTCATAATTTCCGCCCGAGGCTGGCAACGTAATAAAGCGTCCATCAATCAAGCGATCGCACATCGAACGCAAACCGATATTTATCTGTAATTTCGGTAATTTTTGCCTGAACCTTCCTGGGCAAATATCAGTTTTAATTTACGCTATTTATTTATTTTCTATAGCCGTGAAGCAATACAGTTTGTTTTGTGTTTTGTAGGTCGTTAAGAAATTTTGAAATCTTTAATCGATACAATCAAATGGTTTACAAAATGTTCAGAGAGGTGATTATAAGAATATCTATCAACGAAATTATGCATCAAACTTACAGCTAGATTTAATTGTTCGACATTTCGATCTCAAACGAATTTCATTGTGAACTTAAGTGAGGTGGTCGGGGCTATCTTAGAAGATTTGTCTCAACTATGAAGACATTTAACTATCTATCAACGCAAATATCCACCAAACTTACAAGTAGATTGTTCATTGTTCGATATATCGATTTAAAACTAATTTCATTATGAACTTAAGAGAGATGGTTAGGCTAGCTTAGAAGATTTGTCTAAACTATGTAGAAAACATTTATCTAAAACAGGCATGACCAACATTTTTTGGGATTAGTGCAAATTTACATTTATTACTTCGAGTACATGGCAGAAATGGCCAAGGAAGACTAAGGGGACTGGCCCGCGGTGGAAAGGATTGCAAGACCACATTGAAAATGACTTAAAAACAATGGGCGTCACAAACTGGCGAAACAAACTGGGCGAAAACGTGTGCAGTAAACCGCCAGCAATGGCGGGCTATAGTCGAGTCAGTCGAAACTCACATATAGGGGGGCATATTAATTCCATTAATTGAAAATTGTCACGAGAAGTAAATTTCCATATTTGCCATACAATGGATTTTTCTACATCGGAGCTTTCAAAACTATTTAGTCCTTCAAGAATTCGATTCCTTAACCACCTCTCGACTTGAATTAATTACTAATTCTAATGAAATAAGCAAGATATGGCGTCGAAAGGCCTAAACTGGTGTTTTTTAAATATTTTATTATTCAACGGTTTTTCCTCGAGCTCAACACTTTAAGAACCTATGGTCTAAACTATATAGAATAGATTTGTCTAAACTAAATAGAGTTGATTTCGAAAAAAAACCAAATAGTGCCTCGCTATCCACGTTTAAAACTGTAAGGGTAACTGTAACTGTAAGGTCTTATCTATCACTTGTGCAAGATCTAGACAACAAAACACAATTGTAGGCAGCAGAGGTTAGGCCAAATACCACTTAGGGGTGCAGTGCCAATGGAAGAAGAAGAAGAAGAATAAATAGAGTTGATTTAGGAGTTACGTTGTTACTCCATAAATGCTTATCCATCAGTCTTTTTCCTTTTAGTTCTGTCAATCAAAGTTAATCCATATTTGTCTATTATGCTTTATCACACTTTTGTCCATCAAGTCCTATCTATCAAGTTTTGTCTAGCAAGGTTTATGTATCAAGTTGTGTCTATAAATTGTAACTGTAACTGTAAGGTCTTATCTATCACTTGTGCAAGATCTAGACAACAAAACACAATTGTAGGCAGCAGAGGTTAGGCCAAATACCACTTAGGGGTGCAGTGCCAATGGAAGAAGAAGAAGAAGAATAAATAGAGTTGATTTAGGAGTCACGTTGTTACTCCATAAATGCTTATCCATCAGTCCTTTTCCTTTTAGTTCTGTCAATCAAAGTTAATCCATATTTGTCTATTATGCTTTATCACACTCCATCAAGTCCTATCTATCAAGTTTTGTCTAGCAAGGTTTATGTATCAAGTTGTGTCTATAAATTTTTATCACGAAGGCAGCTGTGGATTTTAACAAGATGTCATTCGGTATCATTGAAAAAGAGCTCCAAATTCCACTGACTACAAACTGTATATCACTGAAGGCAAAACTCCGATTTCACCCTTACATAATGTTCCATTATTGACCGATGCAGAAAAAAATATCTACAATACGATTGTGGAGGTTCCTAGATGGACCAATGCTAAGATTAATTAGATTGAGATTACATTGAAGGAAACTTTCACTCCAATCAAACAAGATGTAAATAACGGTAAACCCAGATTCATGGCCAATTGTTTCCCGCATCACGGCTACATTTGGAATATTGGTGCTTTGCCACAAACCTGGGAAAATCCAGAACACTTGGATGATTGAACTGGCTGCAAGGGAGATAATGACCCTATTGATGTTTTTGAAATTGTATATAGAGTAGCTAAGACGGGGGAAACTTTTACAAGTTAAAATCCTAGGCACCATTGCATTAATCGATGAAGGCGAAACGGATTGGAAATTAATAGCTATCGACGTAAACGATCCGATCGCCGATCAAGTCAATGATATACCGGATGTTGAAAAACACTTCCCAGGATTAATGAGGGCTTCCGTGGTTTAAAATTTACAAGATCCCAGACAACAAACCTGAAAATCAATTTGCTTTTAATGCAGAAGCTAAGCCAACTGCAATAGGGAATATGCATCCATTGTTTTTATTTGTTTAATTCATTTAAAAAAAAATACATAAAATACCGACTAAATTTGACCTGTTTGAACGGTCCCATTTATCGCGCGCTTTGGATGACGTCACAGCTCTCGCTGTCATTCAGTGTTGTTTACTATTTGCATAGACAGTTAAGGATTTTCAGTTTGAATCGCTATTTCGATAAAGGAAAAAGCTAAAAAAACATTTTATAGATATTGTCTAGTATCGGAATGCAAAAACACTATTATAAGTACACCAGATACACTGTTGGATAAAGTCCCAATCGAGGTGTATAGTCCACCCTACTCACAACTTTTGTGCTACAAAATATGCTTTCATGAATCTATTTTTGGTAGATTGTCCGATTGTACTTCAAAAACCACTTTCAGTCATTGTTCTTGATCATTTATATTGTCACTATATACCAAAATCGCACTAGGTATTGGAAAACAATACAGAAATATTGCACAGCGAAACAGCACAGTGAATATTGACGCCGATCAATATCATAACGTGCACGTCACAGTTCCTGGTTTCGGTTCGACCAATGATGATGCGTTTCGCAAATTTGAATTTCGCTCGCATATTTTGGATTTTAATTTTTGGAATTAAATACAAACTAAATAAGAAAATAATGGAATAGGTGTAATGTCAAGATCATAAAGTATCGGGGATAAAAAAATCATGTAAATCTAAATATCTTGCATATTCCCTATTGCACCAAATATCGTCGAAGAGGTTCTTAAATTAAAAAGAGGTTCGAAGTTCTTAGTGAACAAAGAAGTTGATGGGAATCAACTAAGGGAATTTCATGGGCGAATTTAACTGTGGATGGTGCCAATGATGTTGTAAGCAAAGCCTTACCCGCGGTGGAAATAGAATCTATTATTGATACAATTTATTTTCTGAAGCCCAACCATAAATATTTATGACCTCGCTTATAAATGTATTAATATTAATACTTATGTCTGTATTAATACCTGTTGGTTTACCATATTTTATCGATCTTATCCAGTTAGTCTTGTTCAGTCTTGTCTTGTATGTCTAGTCTAGTCGCGCATGTCTAGTCTAGTTTGTTTGTTTTGTCTAGTATCAACTGTCATGACAATGTTAAGTCAAATTTTATCGCCTAATCTTATCATAACAGTCTAGTTCGATTGTTTAACCTAACTTTCTGTCGTTTCGTAATGTTTGTAACGTTTCGTCTGCTCATCTAGGTATAATTACATATTGTCCAGAGTTAGGCAATTGTTTTTAAGTAAAGAGCCATTTTCTTAAAAAAATTAACAAATCCTGCAAAAGAGCCGCAGGGATGTTACTATAAAAAATACTATAGATCATTTCTATTAACAAATTTTACATATTTAATAATATTCAATAAATTAAAAAAAAATCAAGGCAAGCAATTTAATTAAAACGAACAAAAACGAACATTAATAATATTTGTGAGTGAATTGATACAGAGATTTGGTTTGGTGCGTAATTTGGGGTCTTTACTTTTAAACCTCTTTAAAAGCTATTGTCGTTGAGCTGAGTTTTTATTTTACTTTATCGGATATTCACGTTGTTACAAATCAACTTACAATAATATGTGTACTTATCCGAATATTGTCAAGAGTCCAAATTTCACCTGCTTAGTAGCTTTTATGAAGGTAAGTTGATCTTCCTCTCGTAATTTTGAAAGATTAATCCATTTACTGCCAACTTTTTTTTCTTTCCATCTTTTCTAGTTCTGTTTGCAATAATGTAAATTTTGAAGTTCAAATTGGAGTTCAAAAGCTTTCTACCAACTTTTTGGAACGGGTTAAAATTTATTTCGTTGCTATTTACAGGAAATTGATATTACTTTATCTACATCATTTTTTTTCTCAAAGATTCTGATTTTGAGGAATAAATATCTTCACCGTTTCTATTTGAGTTGAATCAAAGTAAGAAATTCATGAGTATCACAAGAGGGTGCATTACACAACGCATCGCACGCTAAAGAAAATATAGGTGAGGATTCTTAATCAGAAAACTACGGTGATGTCACATTCTATGCCATCAGTGAATTATGATATGCCTTTGCAGATCATTCATCAAATTTTACAGAATCTTTACTTTTAATATATGAAATTTTAATTTGTTTCTATGAACTTAAAATATATATTTTGGACGGGCCACACAACTTAACTCTTTCGATCCGAATGGTACAAATACGTCCTACCAAAATTTCAATCGAAACTTGAATTTAAAATTGTACTCGTAGGAAAAATTTAACAGACCTTATATTTACCAAGACAGATATTATTGTTATAAATTATAGCGAACAATATCAAACAAGACAGGACACGAAATGACCAGACATGACCAGACAAGACTAGACAAGACTAGACCAGGCAAAACCAGTCAATACCGAACATATCCATACCCCAGTTCTATAGTGTAACAAGTCAAAAAAAAATCATTTTTGTGTTAAGCACACCATACAAAAGCAAAAAGTGCACAAGTGGAATTTTTAAGGATTGTTTCTAAGTGGCACTAGTTACACTATAAAATTTACAGATTTAAAATAAAGTTTCACTTCTATACTGTAACAACTCGGTTGTTACATTATAGAAGTGGAGATTTAAATGAAAAGTTTACAAGTTCTGTTGTGGTACTTGCACTATTGTGTTAACAATGAGTGGATTAAACGATAATAGACCACAGTCCAAAGAAGTGACTGAGACGCGAACCCAATTTTTGATTAGACTAGCTACTAGCAACAATGGATTCAACGAAAATTCACATGTAAGTTTCTTTTGAATAACATAAATTATATCTTTTTAATAATGATCATTACAAAATCAAACTATTGTTATAATAGCAATATTTGTATGAGTTTGATCTCTCTTGCGAATCAAACGATTTAAAATCGTATGAAAGCAAAATTTCTCCGGTAAAACAGGACTACCTAAACATTTTTGACTTAACAAATAATTTTTGTTTAATTTAGGCAACAACATCAAAGCAGCCTTTCTTACAAAAACGTTACTTGAGTAAATGATTCGAGCAATTCTTCTATACATTTGGAATCCATTGAAGACAAAAACAACTATGCTAGTGATGACAGTGTTGCGGATAAAAATTATAAACCGAATTCGTCTAGCTGTGACGAATCTGGGAAAGGTAATTCAATAAGTCGTGAAAAAAATAAATCTAAACCAGTGACAAGAAAAAGAGCCACAAATAGTGAAAATTTGGGCAAAAATGTTAGGAAAAGGAATAGAAACTTGGGTAATGAATATGTAACTATGACAGGAAAACAAGTTCAGGAGAAGGAAATGGGACCTCCTTGTAAGGAAAACTGTCGGCTACTATGTGCAAAAAAAATTACAAACGAAGAAAGAAAAAAAATTTTGAAACGTATTGGAAGTTAGGTTCTATTGACTTGCAAAGAAATTTTATAAACGCGCGCTTGTCTCAAATTACGCCTTCGTATTGCAATACGAAACCCGAGATTGATCATTCGAAGATTCGGAGATACACGTTGCAAATTGGTGACAAAAACATCCAAGTGTGCAAATTATTTTTTAAAAGTACACTTGCTTTAACAAATTATAACAAAACTATTTTCACCACAACGAAGAAAAAACACAGTCATGGTTTTTTGACGTCAGATAAAAGAAGAAAGCACGGACATCAGAAAAGACTAGAACCTGAAATTATTGATGGCATCAGACAGCACATTATTTCATTTGCAAGAATATCATTTCATTAGTGTCGGGCCAGGACTAAGAAAGAATATTTAGACGGTAGTTTAAATTTGGCAACTTTATACCGATTTTGCAAAGAAAATTGTATTACTAACGGCAAAAAAAATGCAAAACTTTCAATGTACACAAAGATATTGAATACAGAAACCAATATAGCATTTCACACCCCAAAAAAAGACCAGTGCTCGTTGTGTGAGAATTTAAAAAACGCGAATGAACAAAATAAAGATAAAGTCAGAGATAAATATGAAAACCATATTAAAGAGAAAGAACTGAGCAGAATCGAAAAGGCAAACGATGTTGAAAATACACAAGAAAATGTGAAAGTTTGTTGTTTTGATTTACAAGCGGTTTTATCGACACCCTGTGGCGATGTAAATTCTTTTAATTATAAAAGACGGTTTTCCATTTACAACTTTACCATATTTGATGTTAAACAAAAAGTAGGCTTTTGTTTCCTTTGCACGAGGGTCTGGCAAAAAGAGGGGCAATGAGATTGGAAGTTGTAGGTGTATTTTTTTGGAAAGTGGCAACTGTAAAAATGAAAACGTAATTTTTTATTCTGACAACTGCGTCGGCCAGAATAAAAATAAATTTATATTTCCTCTTTATCTGTTCTGCGTTTTAAATATACAGAAGTTAAAATCAATTACACACAAATTTTTGATAGTTGGGCATACACAAAATGAAGAGGATAGTATGCATGCCACCATTCAAAGAGAAAAGAAAAGGGTTCTCAAAAGTGGACCAATTTACGTCCCTGCACAATGGGCAACTAACAGAGGAGCCTCATACCAGGTCAACGAAATATGCACCAAAGATATTTTTGACCTAAAGACATTGTCACAGCAGTTGGGTAATAATTATACCAAAAACCAAGACAATGATAAAGTGATTTGGAATGATATAATAATGGTAAAAGTTGAAAATGGGAAACCTTTTATTATAGCATATAAGATATCCTACGAACAACATTTCAAATTAATCGATGTTCGAGGTAATTTAAGAAAAAGGACATTGGAAGCAAACTTTTGGGACATTGGAAGCAAAAAGAATTACAGCCTGCTTATAAAAGTCCTCCCTCTATATCCGCTGCCAAGAAGAAGAATTTGCTGGAGCTGTGTAAGGAAAATACCATTAAACCAGTATATTGGTCGTTTTACGAAAACCTACGCACTGACCAAAATAATGACGCTTCAGGCACAGAAAGTGATTATGGCGACTCTGAATAAGAAAAAATAATGTTTTTTTTTAAATTTCATTTCATGTAAATTCTTTCTGAATAAACTTTTGTAATTTTGTTAGTTTTTAGTTTTTATAATAAACTGAATATAAAAACAAATAATAAACATGATGACAGTGAAGTGGTGAACATAAAATTATTATACTGCAAAACGGAAGTTTGCACAAAGTTTTAAGTTCAATAGTGTAACAACTCAATTTTTTTGGAAATTTTGAAAAGTGTAAAGCAATACTTTATATTGACAAGTCAATCATAAATTACTAACTAAGTATGCCAATTATTATCCCTAAATTCCTTAGCACAAAAATTTTATAATAAATTCAAGAAACCGATTTTCTTTAAATGCGATTATCTCAATAATTAAATTTTTGACTTGTTACTCTATAGAATTGATGTATCGATATATAATTGACAAGTTTGGAGAAGCCAATAATAGTCTGGACTAAACTAGATAAGTATAAACAAAAATGGTCAAGATTCAATAATACTGGACAATAGGACAAAATTTTGCAACAAAAATTGGACAAGTGAGACCAATATCGGATAAACTACCCAATATCGGATAGACTATCCACAGAATTTGACAAAACTGAATAAGATTGTAAAAGAATTAACAAAACTCGAGAAGAATATATGAGACAAGATTAGATATATGTACCACTGATATCTTGGGACAATTCGATCATCGTCGTTTAATATTGGTTTAGAATTTGGCGAGTCTCTAATTGCCGATTAGACTCTAGTCTTACAAATTTCAGTCTAGTTTTTTGCCTAGTCTAGCATAATCTCTAATAGCAAATGTAGTCTTTTAGCGACCTAGTCTTGTCTTGTCAGTCTAGTCTAATCTGTCTGCATAGTTGTAGCTTAGCTACCTTCCTGTGTTTTAGTCATCTTCCTAAAGCCTTCCTGTCTTCATATAGTTCAATATTGTCTTACTTATTACTGGAAAACCCTTTATACTCATTCGAGTATTCGATTCTTTAACGACCCCTCGACTCTACTATTAATTGATAATTATAATGAAATAAGCCAAGAAGTCGCATGTGGGGCGTTATAAGGCCGAAATTGGTGTTCAAGATATTTTATTATTTAATGGTTTCTCCCTTCGACTTCAAATCGAAGCTCAACACTGGAATATCGTATTGTGGGAGTCGATATCCACCACTTTAAGAAACATTTTAGATGTATTTAAATTAAATAGAGTTGATTTAGTTCTATCTATAAATGTTTATCCATCAAAGTCTTTTCTATCAAGGTTTATCTATCAAGTTGTGTCTATCAAAGTTAATCCATATTTGTCTATTAACTTTATGAAACATTTGTCCATCAATTCCTATATATCAAGTTTAGTCTAGCAAGGTTTATGTATCAAGTTCTGTCTATAAAGTTATATCTTATCGATCTTACCCAATTGGTCTTATTCAGTCTTGTATAGCCTTGCTTCTGTTGCTGCTATAATATAGTTTTACTTATCTTCTTAGTATCTTGCTATACTAAAACCAATTTAAAATCTATCTAGTCTAGTTTTGTATGCCTAGTCTAGTCTTGTATGTCTAGTCTAGTCGTGTATGTCTAGTCTAGTTTGTTTGTTTAGTCTTGTAGTTTATTCTGTCATGGAATAGTCTAGTCTGATTTTATAACCTAACCTTCTGCGTCTAGTTTTGTCCGCTCATCTCTGTATAATTTAATTACTTACATTTAGCCCGGTTTGTCTAGTCTAACATAATTTGCCTAGTTTGTTTGCCTAGTCTAGCATAATCTGTAATAACAAATTTAGTATTTTATCGACCTACTCTTGTCTTGCCATTCTAATCTAATATGTCTGCATAGCTGTAGCTTAACTACCTTCCTGTGATTTTGTCATCTTCCTAAAGCCTAGCTGTCTTCATATAGTTCAACACAGTCTTACTTATTGCTAGAAAAGACTTTTTACTCGTTCAAGAATTCGATTCTTTAACCTCTCGACTCTCCAATTAATTGCGTCATAAAGCCGAAACTGATGTTCAAGTTATTTTGTTATTTATTGGTTTCTTGATTCGACTTAAAATCGAAGCTAAAAATTGCAATATCGTTTTCTAGAGGTGGACATTATCCACTTTAAAAACACATTTTCTAAACTATATAGAATAGAGTTATTTAAATTAAATAAAGTTGATTTAGCTTTGTCTAGAAATATTTATACATCAAAGTCTTGTCTATTAAGATCTGTTATTTGTAAAGTTTTATATAACCATGTGCAGCAAAGGATTGGAAAACCAAGGCGTGAAGCTATATAACAACCTACCTGATAGCCTGCGCAATGAAAAATCATATAAAAAATCAGTTAAAGAATTTCTATTACTACAAACTCTCTTCTATAATATAAATGATTTTTTAAATGTAAATTTCAAAACTATTAGCTTAAAGTATTTAGTTTAACTTAACCAATAGATATTATTGTATCTCAAAAGGTAATAAATTAAATTAAATATAATAAGTTTTGTTTATATATATATATATATATATATATATATATATATATATATATATATCTTTTGTTTATATTTGTCTTATAAGCTGTACCTAACAAGCTTTATCTATCATGTTCAGTTTATATATTTATTATTTATTTAACGGTTTATCCATTAACTGATTATCCAACGTGAAAGGCTTGTCTATCAAGTTCTATTTATAATGTACTATTGGTAAAACCATACTAGGTATATTATAGATAATCATATAAACTTAATAAAGTCGGTACACCGCCTGAATATATAAATATATTCAACCTTTCCGTATCTATACAATATTATTGAGTCTTTTTAGGACTACAAAAACAAATCTCATGTAAAATTTGTCAGTTATTTACTGGGTCTTAATCCACTCTCGTGGCACTGTTTCTCAAATTATAATTCATAACAGCAAAGCTGCACCGATGAGAGATAAATCTCGAAACGCATCTGCAGATGGCTATTCACTTAAGTTATTAGAAAGATATGATATAAAAACAAAATAATTTTTCTGTTTCTCTTTTAGTACCACGAGAGTGGACTGAAACCCAGTAAATAACTCGCAAATTTCAGATGAGATTTATTTTGGTAGTCCTATAAAGACTCAATAATATTGTAGAGCTAGGGAAAGGTTGAATATATTTATATATTCAGGCTGTGTTCCGACTTTATTAAGTTTCTATTTATAATGTTTTATGTAAGTTGGGTATATCAAAGTTAATCTGTCAAGTTTTGCCTATTAAGCTTTATCAAAATGTTGTCCATCAATCCTTATCTATCCATCGAGGTTGAAGAAATAAGACTAGACTGGGAAAACCAGATAGTCAAGAGTAGCTAAACAAGACGCAATTAAACTACTGAGATTTACTAATGGGAAATATATAACGGATGGTATTATGGAAAAGGACCCTTATCTTCACCGACCACTTTTTTCAGAACAGTCAAAAATGTGAGGGTAATTTTAGGTCGAGAAATATTAAAAAAAAATTACTAGACCTTTCACATTCAGAGATATACCTTTTCAAAACTTTAAACGGCAATAACTCAAATCTGCAGTTTTACAGTTCTATTTTACAGTTTTCTTTTCAGTTCTACAGAGGGTTGCCACCCGTACTTATAATACGTGTATATAACGTGTTATAATGCTCCCTGTAAGCTGATGCGCAGTAGTTTTCGTGACATTTTAAAATTTGCGCAGATAAATTTATTTTCCGCGCACTTAAATTACGAGACGTTCATTTTGTCTTAAAAATTGGGGATATTAGATTAATTAATATACTATATACAGTGTATCAAGTGATGAGGTTTCCAATAGGAAAAACTGTTTGAAGATAAGTTTTAGGAGAAACACAGTTGCGAGATTGAAACTACTACGCTATTTTTTTCTCTTCACTAATTTTTTATTGTACAGAAAAATGTTATAAGGATTTTCGATAGAACTCTAAGACTTCTACCGAAAACAGAAATGTTGCGCGGTGTTTTTTAATTTCCATTCAAAACCATGGGTCCATTATTATTGCAAATATCTTTTGAACTAAGGTTTTTTAAGGGTTTAATCAAAAAATGTAAAAGGGATCTTCCATAGAACTCTTAGGGTGCTATTCAAATCCACGAATAAAACGGTTTTTTCAAATTTAAAAATTAGATTTTTTTAAATCTCAATTTTTACAGAACTTTTACTATATTGGTAAAGTACTGCAGAACTATGGTCCAGGGGCAGAAATATGTTAAAAATGCACATTTTTTCTCCAAAGTTGTTGCTAGCTCTTTATTCTTTATTTTCTATCTTTTTTGCTCTAGAACTATACCATATCTACCAGGAACTCTGAAACATTATATTTTTGCAAATTCGGTTGCTAACTTCACAGGACTAAAAAGAGATTCTGAAAACGTGACGAGTACATTTTGTGCAGGAATTTAATAGCGGATAAAATGGAATGAATGGAAGTTAGATTATTTAAAAAGACATATTATTCAAAAATATAAATGTATTAATCGAAAATGTAATATTGGCTATACGTATTAACTCGTCAATGAATTCCGTCCACGAAATCACTAGTTACAGAGATGTTGGGCTCATATGCTATACACCAGGGCTGTCCAACCAGTGGATCGCGATCTACCGATCGATCACGGCGTGATTTCGAGTTGATCTTTAGTTTTCTCACGCTTCTATGTACTTACTTAAAAATACTTTTCGATAAATATAATGTAAAAATTTAAACACGCTTCTCGCACGCTTAATATTCACAATGTTATGGAAACTGTCTTTAAAATAATCAATTCTATACGTGGCAGTGCTCTTCAGAGACGCTTGTTTAAATTAGAAAATGAGGATAATGATAACGAACTTGTGCTATACACTAATGTGCTTTGGCTCAGTAGAAGTCGATTTCTCATGCGGTTTCTAGAGTTATTAGAAGACGTACCAAGTTTTCTCTCTGAAAGAGGTGACATTTACTCACAGTTAACAAAGAGTGCTTATTTGATATGTCATTATTGGCAGACTTTAGTTCAAAACTAAACGATTTGAATCTTGAACTACAGGGTAAAGGCAGAAATGTATTAGACATGATAAGCTCGATAAGAGCTTTTCAGCAACTGTTGAAAGCCAATTTAAAAAATTAAAAATTGAAGCATTTTCGTAAAATATTATCCATTGGAAAATATTTTCACACACATCCACATCCTGACCGTGCTCAATTCAACCCTAATAAATTGATTCTCGAAATTGAACTTGTTGAAAAACAATTTTAGACAAAATTTGAAGATTTTGGTAACATTGAAAACATTGCACTATTTTTTCAAAATGTGTTTCAAAAAGATTTGAACATTTTGAAGAAATTGCATCTCACATATCTATAATATTTGAAGCAAATCAGTATAAACTAGAATTGGAAATAATCAAACTTCAAAATGATTTGTATTTGAAATCCGGAGATTGTATTTGGAAATACACTAAGAGAAATACCCAATCTTGACAAATGCGGCACAAAAATTGATGTCTTGCTTTGGCTGGACGTATTTGGCGGAATTCGCCTTTTCTGATATGAATGTGTTAAAATCAGAAATAAGAAATTCTTTAACTGATGAACATCTTGATCAATGTTCACGATTAACTTTTATCGTATGATCCCGCCTTTGAAGATATTGCCAAATCAGATATTGTATAAATTTCAATACTTTTTATTCCTGCTGAAATGTTTAATAAACATTATATATTGGATTCTCACGTATGCTAAGAGTGAGAGATAAGTGGCTGCAATGAATTTATAAAAGCACATCGAAACAAAAAAACATTATCTTAAATTCATTGGCGATCAATTTATTAATTGGCTAAAAGTGCAGCCCTGAGAATAAGAATTCACATAACAAAATTAATTTCGATTTTTGTATTAGGTTATTTTCAGATGAAAAACGGCTTTTAAATGGCAATATGTTATGTATTTTCTCAAAATTTTCTTCCCCCATGTGCACTCCATGACCCAAGATTATCTACTGCACCAAAATGGCAGCAAGTATTTAATAAAACCGATGATAATTTCTCTCAAAGTGTATAAACTAATTTCATTTTTACTCCCTATTTCCGCCAAGTCAGCATTCACAGAGAGTTTTTTTCTGTGATGAATAGCAAATGGCGAGACGAAAGAAACACAGCTGCTCTGAATCTCATAAAAAACGAGTTATTTATTTACTTTAACTTAAATATGAACATTAAAGATGGCGTGCAATTGTTTAGCAGTGATAGTAGTTTGATAAAAATTGCGAGAAGCAATAAAAATATGTTTATACTACTACTATATGTACATAATAATAAAGAGAAATAAATTGTAATTTATTTTGACACTATGTACTTTTTTTTCTTATCTTTAGATAATAACCGTATAACGATAATAACGTAATTTATTTGCAAAAAAAGAAAGGTGGTAACTATAGTACCACATATACAAAAAATCATAACTCAGTCAATTTTTGCTTTATCTAAAAACAGGAAATGAAATTAACTCGATTTTGAACCTAGTGATGTTATGGACCCTTTTCCCTAATACCATCGTACATGATATTCTAAAGTTTAAACTACAGTTTACATCTCTTACTTAATATCTTCAATCAATATACCATCTAAAAGCAATAAATATTTTCAATATTCCGTAAAAACCTATAAATAATCTCGCTAGATATCAATCTGTAAATCCTTTCGCAATTTTCCCTTGAATTTATGACCGTTATGCGGTACTAACTCTATTATTAACACGGTAATTAATGCAAGTGAACTTACTCATAAGTGTACGATCCGTCTGGAGATGAATCATAATTCAGTTTCAAAATCGGCACGTTGTTCAGCCCACTGTAGTTCGGCAAGCGTTGCAATCTCACATAGCTGAGACTCACCAACAACAACAAGTATTGCAAAACCTTGATAAATTAAAGATAATATATATTAATAAATAATTTTGGACGGTTTGTTAACTTTCAGTATTTGCCAAATTATGTATTTTATCTTATCCATCTTATCCAATTAGTCTTGTTCAGTCTTATATAACCTTGCCTCTCTTACTGGTATAATATAGTGTAGCTAATCCTCCTAGTATCTTACTATACTAAAACCAATTTAAAAACTATCTAGTCTAGTTTTGTATGTCTGGTCTAGTCAAATCAAATAAAATTTATTTGCTTTAATATGTACATGAATACATATAAGCTACGTTATAAAATCATTGATATAATAGTATAAACATATATCAATCAGATTTTTTTAAATTTCTGGCGAAATAATCTAAACGAAGTTTCCTCTTGTAAGTGAATTGGTAAATTGTTGAAAATATGGAGTCGATTGAAATGATTTGAAATATGATATTTGTTTGTTTTGACTACTATCAACTGTCATGACAATGTTAAGTCAAATTTTATCGGCCCAATCTTATCAAAACAGTCTGATTGTTTAACCTAATCCTCTGTGTCCAGTTTTGTCTGCTTATGTCTGTATAGTTTAGTTTCTTACATCTAATCCTGTTTGTCTAGTCTAGCATGATTCAGTCTAGTTTGTGTGCCTAGTCCAGCATAATCTGTAATAACAAATTTAGTCTTTCATCGACCTACTCTTGTTTTGCTGGTCTAGTCTAATCTGTCAGCGTGGCACTAGCTTAACCTCCGTCCTGTGATTTAATCATCTTCCTAAAGCCTGTCTTCAGTTCAACAGTGTCTTACTTATTGCTAGACAAGACTGTCCAATATTATTTCTCTGTGTTTCTATACTTTTTGTTAACTTTTCTTTGTCAATCCAAATTCTTAGACAAATTCAAACATTTCGTTCGAAAACAAAAATGTTAGTTATTTGTCTTGTTATGTAAATAAATTTTAATATCGATCTAATTTAATTTAATTTACTTTAATTTAGATCCAAGTAGTACAACTAATCTCAAATAACAGATCTAGTTATACTTGATTGCATCTTCCTACAGCCTAGATGTCATCACCTATAACAATGTCTTACTTATTGATAACTGTCTAACATTGTTAACTGTCGACTTGTTGACATTGAAAACTGTCTAATATTATTTCTTTATGATTATCTGTCTAGTGTCGAAGTCTTTTAGTTTTTTTATGTCAATCTATATCCTTAGACAAATTCTATAAATTCGTTCAAAAACAGACATTTTGGTTATTTGTCTTCTTATTTATATAAATTTAACAATTTAGTCTAATTTTATCCGACTAATACATCGAAGTAATCCAACTAATCTTTCTAACAAATGTTATCTAGTTTTACTTGTTTAGCCTTGTCCTTCCAGTTTGACTTATTTGGTCCAGTCCTACCTTTCTATTTTCATTTAATTAACTTATTCTAGTCTAACTAACTTTTTTTAATACTCCGGTTATTTTAATCTTGTCTACTTTGTTATGTCCAATTATTTTCCTCACAAATATAGTCTCAACTTGTCGCTTTAATATTATTTGTTATATCTCTCTGCTCTTTTTTGTATTAGTAATTGTCTAGATTTTACTTGGTTTGTCTTGTCTGTTCAAACTTATCTAGTTAATCTTTTTGACTTTTCTGTATTTTTTTACTTTTATCTATATAATCTAAACTTATTGATTTGTTTTTGTCTTGCAGACTTGCAAGACAACTTGCAGATCTTCTCAATTTAAATATTTGATTGAGAGTTATTTACTTTATTTCAATATTATAGACGAAAATATAAACTGCTTTTTTGATTTAAATTTATTGTAAAATACAACATATGTTTCGCCAACACAATTACCTGAGTGTTGTCCTGAAGTCCTGAAGCCACACTGTTGGTGAAACATATGTTGTACAATAAATTTGAAAACAATTTATGTTTTTATCTTTAATACTTCTCAATTTAAGTTTAATTGTCTAATCTTGTCAAGAAATGTGTCTATATATAAATGTGTTTAATAGTATAATATAAATAAATAAATATTTGTTGTGACTTACAATGTGCATTTTGATATGAATGGGCGATTCGAACTTGATGTTGTTAGGAGATATCCATTTATTTATATAGTTGCATCGATGATCCCACCAATAATGAATAAATGCAAGAAGAAGAAGAAGAAGCGCATAATAAAGAATATTTTATCCTTTCAAAAGTCGGATATGTCGGATAACCGAGCCCCGTCGCCAATATTTCAATTAAATACCAAATCTATAAATTCGTTTCATAAGCTTTCGTCCATTCAAAATCTCGAATAGCATCTTAGTTTATGCCGTTATTAATCGTAATATTTTTTACCTTTGATCGAATCACCTCGAGAAATATTTGCAAATCTCTTTGAAATATGTCGAAACTACTATATTTATTAAAAATAATAATTAGCAACATTTTACAAATTTTTAATATTTTTTCTAAGATAATAACAATTTGCATAAACATATTCTCTTAAACAAACTTTCTTATTTATAAAAAATGTTAAACTTAAAAATCAATATAGACTAATATAATTAAATAAAAAATTAGTCGAGAGGTAAGACTAGACTAAAGTGACCACACGTCTCGATTTTGGCGGTACAGTCCCGCTTTTTGAAGGCCTGTCCCGCGTTCCGCCGATTTTTAAAAACGTCCCGATTTTTAGAAAATATCTGCATTTCTAAATTTTAAATGTACTGCAATATATTATATAATATTTTCCATATATTCTCATAAAGTCTCCTTTTCTAATGTCAACCAATGAAAATTTTTAATATTCTCGGATTGAAATGTCCATTCTTCAAGATTTCGTTTTTTTTTTCTTTTTCGTTTAATGGCACCTTGTTCTGAAATTTTCATTGGGTGAGATTAAAAGAGAAGTTTTTATGGGAATATGTGGAAAAATCTTTTGAATATATTAGTAAACATTTTCCGAAAAATAATATTTGCAAAAATGATCTTTTTGATGAGGTGATATTAGTAAAAAAAAGTAGTAAAGTTAAGTGGTTGTCTGCATATATGTGGAAACAGACAAAAAGTGGACGGAGTTATTGCTTCATTTTAAACAGAAGAATATTTTCAAAATATTTTGATAAAGAATATTATTCTGTTTAAAATGAGAATTTTAATTTGTTTGAAAATAAGAGTTTTTTCTAGTATCAATAAAATATGGACAACTGAAAAAGACACAGTTGAACATTAAACTAAAAAAAATAAAATCTATATTAAGCGTAAAAAATAATTTGACCAATTCATATGAGAAATTTCACATTTTATTAAATGATCCGAATCTATTCATCTAATCATAATTTTTTTTAAATAAAAAATTTAAATTAATTAAAAATCATAATGTTCAAATTATTGCAAGAAAAAAAAAGAAATCACTATGTTCTTTAATTAACTCATGACTTAATAATAGTAAGAATGGAAATTTGTTTGAGTGTGGAATAGTTGTGTGAGGATAGAATAGTTGTTCGGGGTGGAATAGTTAATGAGAATGGAATAATGTGGAGAATTTAGAAGTGTACGCCACTGGTGACGCTAAAAGAGCTTCATGGTTTCATGGCAATCTAGGCATGCTGATACCGAATTTAAAGATGCACGCCAATGTCGCTTTCATCGCCACTTTCTGCCATGTGCTGCCAGATTATGCCAATGAAATCGCTATAGAAAACGTTGCATAGCCATAGAGTTTTTGAAAGAATATCACATTCAAATCCCGTTCCTTTTTTAATATCACGCAATTCTGTGCGAATTAACGAAGGCGGTAGAGTCCTATAATATTTAGATTCTATGAATTATGAATGAATGATTGTATGAATTTAGATTTTATTGAAAAATGTAAATTGCCACATTGGCCTCATTTTGGATCGGGAGTTCGCTCGTATGTGATATCTTGATTTATCTGGCTCTTAGCGGTGTGCAATCTAACCTGGGTTAAACCATCGGTCCTTGCCGTATTATCCTATTTTGGATTCTTCGATTTAGTCACAAAAGTAAAAAATACCCCTTCTTTGAATTTCATTTATTAATTTACAGGGGTTTAACTGGAGAACGCGGTTTGAGGTTTGTAAGAAAATTGCAATGTCAATTTCAATAGGCATCAACGTATGCGCTATCTAGAACTGCAAGATTTTTTAATGTATCTGTTGCAGTTTTCAAAATATAGTTATTTTGTTATAGTTATAATTATAGGTATATATAGGTATAGGTTATAATTATAGTCATTTGAAGGATGGCGGTTGCCGCCAGATTAAATATTGTTCAAAATGCATAAGGAGATTTGATAGATTTACAAATGTGTAAAATTTTATTGTTCCACGTATAGTGTGAAACTTTTTTTTACAAATCCATCACAAATTCCAACCAAAACCGAACTCGAAGATATCAAAATATAAAAAAATAGCGAAAAAATGTATAAATCCTTCATAGATTTCAATGAAACTTTTACCGAATATCCAAAATTGAAAGCTCCGCCCCCAATGGGGACAGCGTGGTGAATTATTTTTGCTTCAATGTTTTTTTGCAAATATCTCGCCAACGCATTGCAACACCTCAAACTAGAAAATTACAACCGGGATCTCCGTATGTAGTTTGTCCCGGTAAGTAAGTATTCTTTGCAAATTTTGTAAAATCGTTCGATTTAGCCACCAAAGTAAATAACATAAAATGCAAAACTTTTAGCAAGGGATTCCCCTTCCCTGAATTTCGATTTTCAATTTACATAGGTTTAAATGGAGAACGCGGTAAGAAATTTGCAAATAAATTTATTCTGCAAAAACTGTTCGCTTTGGGAAGATGAACACGACCAATTTTAAAAAGTTGCTAAAAAAGATCACGTGATTATTGGACGACCCCAAGGGTGCCGCGAGATTTTTTCAGCTCGACAAGGGTGCCGCGGCAAAAAATGTTTGAGAACCACTGGACTAGACACACAATCATAAACTAACATGACACAATAAAGTCAAACAAAAATTAATGCTAAAGAGATAAGATACGACAAAGAGATTATTCCAGCAATACTAAACACAGAAGACTAAACCGACAAAACTAGATAGACAGTACTACACATATAGGACTAGACAGCCAAGACTAGGCAGACAAGACTAGACGGACAAGGCTAGACAGACAAGACTAGAGAGACAAGACTAGAAAGACAAGACCAGACAAACAAGACTAGACAAAGAAGACTAGACAGACAAGGCTAGACAGACAAGACTAGACGGACAAGGCTAAGCAGACAGACAAGACTAGACTAGACAGACAAGACTAGACTAGACTAGACAGACAAGACTAGACAGACTGAACTAGACAGACAAGACTAGACAGACAAGACTTGTTGTTGGACAAGCCACTGTTCAAGCCACGAGTCAAATTTCGCAAATAACAAATGCCTGAGTATTCCTATACTTCGGGAATAAATACGTGGTAATTAGACGCTCTATTCTGGTCTAATTACAATTGTCAGATCTCCGGTATTTACCACAGAGTAGGTGAATTAGCTAACCTTAGATAATACAAATACTAGGGACTTGATACGTGAATGTTTCTTTGTGACCTTGACTAATGAGACGGTGTCCTCTGGAATGTCCACGAGTGTTGCGATCCAGGCGGTGAACAGATATGACGCGTGCTGGTCCGCAGTTCTATCTCTAAGTCGCTAATCGATGTAGAATCACTAATACGAGTAATTCTACTCCTAATCTCGGGAATGCCGCTGACAATACACTGGTTATTCACCGATAGACACAGATAGGTCGTAGATTAGGATTCGGGTCTATGTTAATTAAATAGACACATAATACGGAAACGTGGTCTTTTATTGTAGACAGATATATGTTTAACGCTTAGAATCATTCGAATCACTTTTATCATGTTTAAAGTGACGGTACCAATAGAAGACTCAGAAAAAATAACTAAACCCGATCTATGTCAAGAAACAGTCAAGAGAATATAATTCAGAATTATACTTCAAAAACATTAATAAAACAATTGTCAGAAAATAAAAGATGAAGCACCAACGTCGTTATAATAAACCAGAATGCACAATCAATAGGCAATGCAATTGAAGCTGGAATATATGTTGGAAAAGAATACCGACTGCAGAGTCATGGTGTTAACCGAGCACTGGAAAAGCGTCGAAGAGGAACTGGATATTCTTAGAATAAACAATTTCAATCTGTCCATTCATTTGTGCAGAAAACAACGTGAACATGGATTAGTAGCAATATACACTAAAAATGGATCAATAGTAAAGACTAGAATTGATATAAATAGCATTGAAAAACAACCTTTATTTGAATGCGCAGCAATAGAGACAATTATAAATAAAAGAGATCTTATAGTAGTTGCTATATACAGAGCCCCCTTGACAAATAACATTTTATTTATATATAAACTACTTGAATTACTATGCCTACTATAGAAAGAAACGAAACAATACATAATTGCAGGCGACTTTAACATAAATTTACTAAAAACAACTAATTGTAGTCAACAATTTATATCCCTGTTGACATCATTCAATGCTGTACCTACATCAAAGGAAGTAAGCCACGCGGCCACTGGTACATGCATAGACAACATCATTGTAAATACACATTCAGCTTACAGCGTGATAACCAAAGATTACAAAATGTCTGATCACTGTGCACAATACTTGACGCTCAGTTTCGGAAAAGAAGCACCAAACCGCAATTACAGGCAGATTAGGATCTATAATCAAGAAAATCTGCAACAATTTAGTAACCGTGTGCAGGAGGTGTCATGGAATGAAGTACTTCAACTCAACTGTACCGAGATAGACAATCAATGAAACCAATTCTTGGAAATCTTCTTGACACATTTCAACGAGGCTTTCCCTAAAGCGGTAGTTAATAGCAAAGTAACGTATCGACAAGTATTCACAGATCCCAATTTACTCAGGATGCAAAAGAACCTGGAACTATTTCAAATATTGTTTAAACACAACCCTGAATTAAAGAACTTTATAATAAGTTACGAAGAAAGTACTCCTACTCCTTAATAACCCTAAAGAAATAAAAAATTACGAAACAATTAAAGGAATCGTCAAATATCCAGAAAACAACTTGGGAAGTAATCAGAAAATTAACACAGGTAATAAAAGCAAATAAATCATATCATAACAATAACGAAGAACCTTTTAAAAGTGCAATAAATATCAATAACTTTTTCATAGAAAGAGTAACGCACTTAATAAGGTAACTCCAATAAACAATCAATTGTGGAATATAGTGATAATATATAAGAAAGGAGCAAAACAATATTCCTCAAACCAATAACATGTAAGGAATTTCAAAACGTCGTGTTATATCTAAAAAATAAGAAAAGTGTGGGTCATGACGAAATACAAGCAAGTGTTTCCCCCATCTATCCTAATTCCACTAAAATCGATCATAAATAATACATTTAATGCAGGTAAATTCGGATGCCCTGAAAATTAAATTAAAAGCCGAAATTATACACAAAGCCGGTGATAAAACAGATATAGCAAATTACAGACCGATAAGTATTCTCTCCGTTTTTTCTAAGATTTTTGAAAAACTTTTTTGTGCTCGAATATCTTAATTTTTAGAGAAAAATAATTTAATCAACCACAACCAACATGGCTTCATAATGGGGAGAAGTATAGAGGCAACATGTTATCAATTTATAACACAATTAACAAATCAATTGGAAGAACATAATATCCCACTTGGTATGTTACTAGATTTGTCTAAGGCATATGATGTAGTGGACCACACTATTTTACTAAACAAGCTTCACAAATATGATATTAGAGGAATGGAATTGGATTGGATAAATATCATATCTGAATAATAGAAAACACATCACTAGGCTGGACACTCCCTGCGGTCCCGTGAAATCCAGTACAAGAGAAATAAATATCGGTACATCAGGGAAGCATAATAGGACCGCTGCTATTAACAATTTTCATAAACGATCTGCCCATAACAGTCATCACTCCACAGCATATGATGGTTAATTACGCGGACGACACAACACTTTTAATAATCAACAAAACCAGTGATGATATTAGTCGAAATACAATTTCAGCAATGTCATCCACGACTGCATGGTTCCGCAAAAACAAACTAATTGTCAACAAGGATAAAACAAAGCTGATCTTCTTCAAAACAAAATGGTGTACAACTATTTTCTCACATGAAATTGCAATGGAGAAGGAAACAATGATCTTAGAAAAATCTGTAAGACTGCTGGGACTATATATCGACTACACTCTGGA
Organism: Phosphuga atrata; assembly: GCA_944588485.1. Taxonomy (NCBI): domain Eukaryota; kingdom Metazoa; phylum Arthropoda; class Insecta; order Coleoptera; family Silphidae; genus Phosphuga; species Phosphuga atrata. The sequence goes on from OX155897.1 coordinate 34,382,877, forward strand.
CTGGACAACACATATAGATCATCTCACAAAAAAACTAAACAAAGCAGTTTATGCAATGAGAGTCCTTCAGCAATATGTAGACGTGGATGCCCTCAGATTAGTGTATTTTGCATATTTTCACGCCCACCTATGGTTTGTAATTATGTTCTGGGGTAATGGAGTTTATGCTGGCAATGTATTATTGGCACTAATTCTCAACAATATACATTTCAGAGAATCGTGTAGAGGCCATTTCAAAAGAGCCAACATTCTTACAACAAGTGCATGTTGTATATATATATATATATATATATATATATATATATATATATATATATATATATATATATATATATATATATGTGTGTATGTGTGTGTGTGAGAGAGTATACTATTTGTCATCAAGCACAGACATCTCTTCATGAGTTTCCACAAACCAAACCCACCCTGCAGTAATATTAAGTTATAGAATATGCTCTCAACCGAATACAAGTACAACACCACGCTACACCTTAAAGAAGAAACTATATAACTACCTTGAGACGGTGGTGGCCTATTAGTCAAAGTATCGGACTTCGGAGCCGCAAGTCCCGGGTTCAAATCCTGGACATTGTGAAAAATAAGCCACCTTTCTCCTTTAGAATGCTCTGGCAAAGTCAACGCAGTAAAAATCTGCCTTGAACCCTCCCGATTAGTGGCTCGCCCGCCATCCACGTTAAAAACTGTAAGGGCTCCCCCTACACTTGTGCCCTACTTGCTCCTCTACACTTGTGATCAAGACACCAAGCACAAGTTTAGGCTGAGGGAGAAAGCCAAGGCCCGTCCTGGGCTGTTGTGGCGCGCGCCATGGGTTTGTTTTGTTTTTATATAACTACCTTAATGATATAGTACCATACACCATGGAAGAATTCTATGCTAGAATAAAATAATCTATGAACTGTATTATCGTATTATTTAATTAATTAATTTATTTATTTATTTTCGCTTTTTGGTCCGACATATTTCATTTAGTGTATTTTTATAATATTCTTATATAATGAAATAAATACATTTGATTTGATTTGATTTGACTAGACAGATAAGACTAGACAGACAAGACTAGACGGTTAAGACTAGACAGACAAGACTGGGTAGACAAGACTAGACACGCAAGACTAATTTTTTTCGCGGGCGTAGCTGGCAACAGGCAGATGTCCAAACAGGTGGCCCGTGTACAAACAAGTGACCAATCACACCGGAACCACAGATAGTATATCTTGATATCGTGTGATGGCTGTATTGAAGTTGGTACTTATTGTCGCTGTGTCGAGTTTCAGTTGCTCAACGTACTCCATGTTTGTTAGGATGTCTTTAAGCAGCCTCTCAATCAACTCACTGCATAAATTTGCCTGGAGTTGAATTCTATGTTGCCTGTGTACTTTTGCCTTTCCATCAGCATTAGTCGAAGAATGTGTGGATCACAGAATCTATTTCGCCACAGTAGATACATAGGTCATCTGTGGCAGCAGGAATTTGGTGTAGATAGTCGAGGAAGCAACCGTGTCTTTGAAGAATATAATATGCAAGTTTGGCTAGTGTTTTGGCGATTTGGCGTGTTGCCTGTTGAGCCATGTATTGATGTCTCCTATCATTAGCTTTGTCCATTAGCCCTTGTCAGACGCCCACAAACTTATCTGCCATTTTCTTACCAACTTCTTTCTTGCTATAGGTTTGAATTGTCTCGTACCGTTCAGCTCTCTCCTCCGCTAGAAGTTCTATAGGGGGTATACCCGCGATTATTATTGCAGCATCCCCCAAAACGGTTTTGTAAACACTGCAAATCCTTATTGTAAGTTTCTCGCATTACTTTTAATGCTTATACAAATTGGGGCGGCGAAGAGCATTTTTCATTGAACGACAGTGCCCAAGATCCTACGTTTGTGGCTTTTTACCCGCCTAGATTTGGCAGGATGCTGTTTAAGACTGCTAACACTTTAAGCCCCTTCATTGCTATCCTTGACAGGCAAGACTGGACAGACAAAACTAGACAGACAAGACTAATCAGGCAAGACTAAGTAGACAAGTTTAGACAGACAAGACTAGACAAAACAGACGAGACAGACAAGACGGGACAGATAAGACTAGACAGACGAAACTCGCCAGACAAGATTGGACAGACAAGACTAGACAAACAAGACTAGACAGACAAGACAAACAAGACTAGACAAACAAGACTAGACAGAAAAGACTAGAAAGACAAGACTAGACAGAATTTTGTCTTTCACCGATTGTAGTATAGAATCAACCGATTGTAGACAATTTGTCTACAATCGTTTTTTTTTCGGTATTTTGTATTTTAAAAATACAAAATACCGTAACAGAAATGCACCAATTTACTTTCTAAAACTGACACACAAGTTGTTCCGTCAAAAATTATGTGTGTATGGCATTGGAGGAGTAGCCCTACAGTGGATCGATTCATATCTGAAAAACCGATCACAAATAACAGAAATTTCAACAAGACAGCATAAAATCAAGTCCGAAATCAGAACTACTAATGTGGGGATTCCGCAGGGAAGTATTTTGGGCCCCATATTATTTACATTATATGTAAGTGATCTACATCAAACGACTATAGAAACAGATACAGTCATGATAAATTACGCAGATGACACAAGCCTCTTAACCACAAACAAATATTTAGAAGATATCCCGGAGAAAGGTAGAATTAAGTTACTAAACACACACGAAAAAACCAACCTAATATGTTTTTAAACAAACCGGGACCAAGGATTATTCCCCAAAGAAATAGTAATCTCGGACAACACACTAGAAGGTAAAAAACCGTTAATTTATCAAAGAAACTCAATAGGTCTGTGTATGCGCTGAGAATACTTACATTAGATATTTAGATACAAATACGTTAAAAACAGTTTATGACGCTAATATACACAGTCTATTGAGGTTCGGGATCATGCTCTGGGGCAGCGCAACATTTATAAACGAAATTTTCAAAATTCAAAAGGAAGCATTCGAGTAATCTTCGATCCGGAATTCACCGAGTCGTGCAGAGGAAAATTTGAAAAAGCGGAAATCCTAACCATAACAGGAACTTATATATACGAAAGTCTGATTTTTCTATTTTTTGTTTAAATATTTCAAAAATCTTAGCATAACAGCAAAACAGCCGCCGTACAGTAATATCAAACTATTTAACGCCCTACCAATGAATTTAAAACGAAAAACTAATATCAAGGAATACAAGAAGCACATACGAAACATCTTCTCCATATCGAGCCCTACTCCCTACAGGAGTACTTAGAAGTACCAGCATTAAATCACCAATTTACCAAATTGAAATTTGATCTTAATATAATAATTAAGAGAGTCGTATGAGGAATCTTAAATTTAAAAAATGACTCGACGCTGAGTTCATATAATGTAACAAGGAGGTGATAAAGGTAGTGATACTGAGATTGTCCTCTTTCTTTGAGAAATCTCTTCATAATTTGTTTCCTTTCTAAATGTATTTTTTTTACGTTGTAGCTTATAAACTGAAAATAAATTGAAATTAAATTGACTAGACAGACAAGACTACACTGAAAAGACTAGACCGACAAGACTCAGTAGAGAAGACTAGACTGACACGACTATACAGATAAGACTAGACAGACAAGACCAGACAGAGAAGACTAGACAGACAAGACTAGATAGACAAGACTAGACATACAAGACTACACAGGCTAAACTAAACAGCTAAACCTGAACAGACAAGACTGGACAGACAAGATTGGACAGACAAGCCTGGTAAGACAAGATTGAACAGAATAGAATAATCAGTCATGAATGGACATCGAAGACTGAACAGTCGAGACTGGACAAACAAGACTGGATAGACAAGATTGAACAGACAAAACTGGATAGATAAAACTGGATAGACACGACTGGACAGGCAAGATTGGACAAACAAGAATGAACAGACATAACTAGTCAGACAAGATAGGACAAACAAGACTAGACAGACAAGAATGGACAGACAAGACTGGATAGACAAGAGTGGTCAGAGAAGCTTGGACAGAAGAGAATAGCTAGTCAAGACTGGACAGACAAAACGGAAATGACAAGACTGGATAGGCACAATTGGACAGACAATTATGTACAAACAAGAATGGACAGACAAGACCGGACAGAAGAGACGGGACATACAAGACTAGACAGACAAGACTTGACAGCCAAGACTGGACAGACAAGATTGGACGGATAGGATTGGACAGGCAAGACTGGATAGACAAGACTAGGCAAACAAGACTGAACAGACAAGAATGGACAGACAAGACTAGACAGACAAGACTGGATAGACAAGACTGTACAGACAATACTGGACTGACTAGACTGAACAGACAAGGCTGGATATACGAGATTAGGCAGGCAAGAATGGTCAAACAATGCTGAAGAGACAATACTGATCATACAAGAGTATAGATTATATAATATAAGATTTGACAGAGAAGACTAGAAAGATAAGACTGGACAGACAAAACAGAATAGACAAGACAGGACACACAAGTCAGGACAAACAAAACAAACAAAGTACTGGACGGAGAAGACTGGATAGACAAGGCAAGACAGGATTGACAAGACTGGACATACAGCAGTGGACGGACAAAACCTGACAGACAAGGCTGGACAGACAAGACTAGGCAGTCATCGCTATATGAATCTGTTATAAGACATTATAAGTCTTAACAGACATAAATAGGAAGTAGAATATAAACTAAAATAAATTATTATATTTTAATGCAGATTCTTGACATCTACAATTAACTTTAAAGCTATAAAGTAATAAACTTAAACGGTTTTAGTAATTAGCTTTCAATAGTTGAGAAATGTTTGCCTTGTCCAAGCATGTACATCGGGTTATTATAGCCAAGAAAGCAATCGCGGCAAATGTCCATGAAATAAGTGATCAGTAAGTCTGGCCTGAATAAAGCTTAAAACTATATGTAATCCTTTAATCCTATTAATGAATAAACACCTAAGCTGGTGTTAACTATATGTAATCTTTTAAGCCTAATAATAATTATCTTGTTTGGCGTTATCCATTTAACAATTCGTGTGTCATCTTTTAGTAGATTATTCTCTGTAAGAATTAATATCTATATCTAGTACTTTTTAGAGTTTGTTTATTTAATAAATTGATTTGTGTTAATAAATATGTTTATCGCTTCTAGATTTTCCTATATAGAATGAATAAATGTAAAATATTAACTAAAAAGTGAATTGACGGTGTTATATACATGAGGAAAACGATTCACATTTTCATTTGCATGTAATTAACATTCCTGGTCGGTGAGTTTCGATTCTGAACTATTTCTAAAATTCCCTGCGGGGAGAAGCAGCTTACTTTTTTCATTCTAAACTAATGCCGTGAGTTAGAGAGCATCCGAAGGTAATACTAATAGCCGGCATGCTCATAACCTTTAGCAAATGTTAAGTTATGGGCGCTGGAATATCTAAATCCAATTACAACTTCTTCTCGTTCAAATTGGCGGAAAGAACACAAAACTCACAACTGTTTCTTTTTTAATTGCATTTTAATTTATTAGCTTTTCGTGGGAATCGACCGAAAATGTTTCTTGATCATTTATTCTTTTAGTTTGTTTTCCGCAACAAATACGCAGCTTTCTAATTTGCTTTTTTTTCGGCTAATTACCAAAACTATTAAGCGTTGAAATCACGTATTTACATTCAAATATCATCATTTATTTTAATTTGGACTAGGCTGAACACACAAACATAAAAAATAGAAAATATTATAATATAGACTTAACTTTCTTCAACGTTACATGCTATATAATAAGTCTTTATAGACAGTAAGCACTGATTGTTAAGTTTACTTATACTTTAACAAATAGACTAGAATAACAACAACATTTCACTTACAAATTACTATAAACTAAAACTAGCTTAGACTAAAAATTATTGATCCTAAACAATTATGAATTAAGCTGCACTAAATCGAAATTGTATGTAAATCGTGTATATTTTAACTATGGTTAATAAAATTTAACTAAAATTAAACATTTGCCTCATAGTTTAATACCCTTCTTAGATTCTTAATTCGCCAAATAGGCTAGCTATAATTATTTTTATTTAGATTCAGTTGTATACCTTGCAAAGTTTAGACTAACCATGTTATCTACCCAACATTCAATAACTAGTTTTCTTCCAGTCATCAGATTGCCTCTAATTCTATTATTGAGCTAAGCTGGTGATAATCTATAAATATATATCTAAATAATAGTCAATGCTTATAAATAATAGTCAATATTTATTAACATATAGCTTAAAAGCAAATTTAACAAGATACAAATAAATTATAAGGCAACAAAATTAAATAAAAACCTAAATTCCAAAACTTAATGTTTCGTAATCTTGATAAGATATTTCTGTGGCGGTGGTGGAAGACTTTTACTTTTGTTGAACTTCGTGAGGGGTTGTTTAAATTTCTGTGGTCTCATACCTTGTCCTCCATTTTGTTTACCAAATCCTGCACTCGGTCTTCCATCCGGCAAACTTTCTGCACCCTTAAATCTAAATTCTTCCGGTATTTTTAAGTCATTGAATTGGAATTGTCCGTCTCCGCCTTTAAATTCGTCGAAGTTGAATTGCGGCATTTTCTTATTTTCTCCTTCAAATGTGAATTTTGAAGAATCGAAGTTGAACTTTGAATCCGCTGGGAATTTTGATGATTCGAAATCGTAGTTAGAGTCGATGGGAAACTTATCAGATGAGAATTTATAAGATTCAAAATTGAATTTATTATCCGGGATTTTTGAACTGGATTTCATTTCTTGAGGGAATTTGTACGAACCGAATTCATAAGATTCTGAATTAGATTTACTGCTAGTCGGGAATTTGTAAGAAGGAACTTCAGACAATTCTAAACTATATGAACTTGGAGCTGAATTATACTCTCTATACACTTTACTTTCCAGAGGCTTAAAACTTTCAAACTTATATTCACTCTCGAAACTTCCCTTCAACTCCTTAGGGTTCCTTCCAAAATCATGCTCAAACTTGTACTTACCACCCTCAAGCATCACCTCAGGTTTCTTTTCCAACTCAAAGCTATATTTCTCCGGCAACTTAATCTCTGGTCGTTTCAAATACTCTTCAAACTTCTTCTCTGACTTATCATTACTCTCCTCACTACTCTTACCACTCTCGCCCAGCTTAAACTCATACCCATCAATCTTACCACTTTCTTTCCCCTTTTGTTCACTCAAATACTTATTAAAATCAAAACTAACTTTTTCCTCTTCTTTCTTCGAAATTTCAAAATTAGGCTTACCAAGTTTAATAACAAATTCTTCTTGATTTAGCATAGCGGGTTTAGAATTCTTCAAGATATCAATCGAGGATTGAGGTAGATTATTATTTGATCCAAAAGAAGATGTCAGCGACATAGATGGAACTTCAGGAATGTGAACTTTGTTTTGCGTCGACATGTGTTGTCCGAAAAGAGCGTTGATGTTTACATTTGAACTTGGGCTGAAAGACGGTTGTTGATTTTGATCTCCCATACTGTTTCCTAAGATCATTCCATAAATATTGTTTGGAGAAGTTTGTTGTTGCTGGGGTTGGCCGTAAGAAGATGAAGTTAAAGCAGCAATTAAGTTTTGTTGGTGCTGGTTGTTCATGTTTTGTACCATAGCGTTTTGCTGTTGGGCAAACAGATTTGGTGCCAATACATTTTGCCAGTTTTGATTTTGATTAACATTTTGAGAGGGGTAAGCACTTTGCATGGAACTTTGACCAAATCCATTTTGAGTTTGTCCAAACACATTTTGACCTTGTCCAAAACTATTTTGTCCCTGTCCAAAATTATTTTGTCCGTGTCCAAAACTACTTTGCCCTTGTCCAAAACTATTTTGCCCTTGTCCGAAACTATTTTGTCCTTGTCCAAAACTATTTTGCCCTTGTCCAAAACTATTTTGTCCTTGTCCAAAACCATTTTGACCATGCATCACATTTCGTCCTTGTGCAAATCCATTTTGTCCTTGTCCAAAAATGTTTGCACCCATCTGTCCTTGTCCCGCCATCACACCATTTTGCGTTCCCATTAAAGTCCCGTAAACATTTTGCGGTCCCAAATTTCCAAAAATTCCTTTCGGTGGAGGAGGCTCTGTATTTGACTCTTGCACAGGTTTAACATTTTGATCCGAATATCCAAAATTAAAAAACGATGTTCCAATCTTATCGTTGAAGCTTTGTAAATTGGTTTGATAGTCATTCAAAATTGTCGCTGGAATTGTAAGTCTCTTGGAATATTTTTCCAAATCTTTCGTGATATCTGAGAGGGTGAATTGGCCATCTTTCGGGGTAAAATATTGAACGGCTGGAGAACTATCACTGAAAACCCCGGCGAACACCGATATCAATAGGATGATCTGAAAAATGTTGGTTAATGAATTCCCAAAATTTCTAATTATTGTTTATACTCACTCTGTTCATGATTCGAGCACTGTTTTTGCACTGACTGGATATCGAGTCCGTTTGGTTTTTATAGTCAGTGTGTGTTCACTTGGAGCGTAAAGAATTATTTATTTTAATAAAAATTTTAAATTTTCTGTATTGATAAGTTTTTGTTTTTAATTGTTTTCTTTTCTTTCTCTTTATACTTTCTTATTTTTGGGCATAATTACCAATTTTTAACTAAACGCCACTTGTAACGGTTACACACTGGTTAATTTCTAATTGTTTATGATTTCCATCCATGGTTGAAATATTTTTTATATTTCAACCATTTGTAAAATATTCAAATAAGAAAAGTATGGATTAGCAAAGATTTCATTAATGAAACTTAACAAATCAAATGAAACGAATAATAGATGTTGACATAAACGTGCATAGAAATCGGGCCACTGTTGACTTTTAACTATTTTTTTAGAAACTATTTATGAGATGAAATAAAGAAATGTGCCGTTCGAAAGACAATTTAATATGCTTTAATACGAGATAAAAATCATCAAGAATACCTATCTTTTATAAGCGTAGCAACCGGTAGACAAAAACGTATTTATGTGGTAGTTATAACGAGAATAACAAACTTGTGAAAGATTATAATTATTGCCTATGCAATAGAAATTTGCACAATATTCATTTTTCATAATTTGATAGGTTTTCAAGAGTGTTAGTTTAATGCATTCTCCACTACAAAAAGCCTTCGGCAAAATGGACTTAGGCAGCGAGCTTTTGCTCGACATTGTTCCAAAGTTATGGGGTCTTTTCACAGACGACCTTCCTATCCTGAATATACGACTGGATCCTTTCATAGACGACCGGTACAGACAGAAAGAGGTTTACAATGGCTCGGGATGACCGCTTTATTTTGTCAACAAAGACAGACAAGATCATTAAGAAATCGTCACCTTAATGCTGTTCAATTGCAAAAACAGCTCCGTAAAGTAGAAAGAGTGGCTATTAGTCAGTAGACAGTTTGATGAAGACTACAGGAAAGTAACTTGCAAGTAACTTGAAAGACACCTGCAGTTTGTCAAAAACTTACCCCAGCTCATCTTCAAGTACGCTTGCGTTTTGCAAGGGATCATTTAACCCTTTCGCGACGATTTCTTTTTTCTGGGAGACATAGGAATAATTTTGTGTTTTTTTTATGTTTATATAAGTCAAAATTATATTTTATTATAGAAATATTGATATATTGCAAAACATATGGAACATAGCGGAATGTCACATTCTTGACAATTTATCTTTGTTCGTTTTTTGTTTTATTATCTGCGCAACTATTGCACCTTCTTCTCGCTGTACTTTCCACTTCATCTTCGGACGCCGTCTCCCATCGAAGGTTGGCGATCCAACTGGCTAAAATGGTGCGTGAAACCGCACCTCTGTAAATCTCTATAGATGTCGGTCCAAACCATCGACGCAGATCCTTTATCCACGAGTTTTGTCGTCTGCCTGCAGATCCTTTACTCTCGATCTTTTCCGCGATGACGAGTGGAAGGATCTCGTAACGCTCTCCCCACACAACGTGCCCGATGTATTGGAGCTTTCGTTCTTTGTATTCGTTCTTTGTATTTCCTGGTTGGTTATCCTATCCACCCAGGATATACGCAGTATACGGCGATTCAAGTAAATCTCAAAGGCGTCAATGCGGCTCTCCATTGATTGACGTCCAACTCTCGGAGCAATAAAGTATTGCAAGTTATTAAGAGCTGTAGGTTCAAGTCTCTACTAGTGAAGAGGGTCTTCATGGAGATGAATGTCCTTCTGGCCTGCCCTATCCTTGGTTTGATTTCCATTTTAGGGTCACTGTTCTCGTTAACGAGGACTCCAAGATATTTAACGGACGGCACTTGTTCCACGACCTAACTCCGCCATTGTCCGGTCTCAAGTCCGGGATGAGAAAGGAGGAGGGTTCGACGGCAGGCTCAGCAACTAGCCGGTCGGCAAAACAATTCCTGTTGTATCTCAATGCACTGGCCAGAATATTATGGATGGAAGAAGAAGTGCAGAAAAACAGACCTTGCAATAAAGCGGGATAAATGCTAGAAAGATGATGACTTGTTCCACTACCTGGTTGTTAATTTGAAGGGCCGTTCGTCTTAGTATCTTGAAAAACAAATCCACCTTGGTCTTGGCAACGTTCATATGTAGAGCATACCGTGTACTATGTTCAACGATAAGGTCCATCATATGCTGAAAATGCGGGAGACTGCCGGCGAGCACGACCGTGTATTCAGCGAATCGTATATTATTAATTAGAGTGCCGTTGATCTTAATGCTCTCTTTCACAACCACCAGTGCCTCTCGGAACACATCCTCCGAGCATATATTGAAGAGGAGAGGAGACAGGACACACCCTTGTCTAACACTCCTCCTGCTTTCCGTTTCTTCGGATGTTATACCCTCTATTCTAATCTCTGTTGTTTGATGCCAGTACAGCTGCGTGATGATGTTCAGATCTCTCTCATCGACTCCGGATTTTAGAATCTCAATGAGCTTCTGGTGCGAGACAAACTCGAAAGCTTGTCGGTAATCAATAAAGCAGGCGTATATATCGACATGAATATCTCTGAATCGCTGTGTGAAAACGTTGAGAGGGAAGATAGCCTCGCGGCTACCCACTCCGTTTCTAAATCCAAATTGCGTTTCTCCAGCCCCTGTCCTTCGCATCTAACGTATATGCGAGTATGGGCCATTCGGAGGAAGACCTTGAGGAAAAAAGCGTTCGTTTTTTTTTGCTAATTGATGAACGTCGGCCTCAGCCAATCCGTCGGTATTTTCCCAGTTTCGTATAATGAGTTTAACAAGCATGAAAGAAGTTTTAGGTCCCTATCATCTGCATTGACTATCAATTTCAAGGTTTCCGCGTGAATCTGGTCTAGCCCTGCAGCCTTGTCATTTTTCTGAAATTTTATTGCACGTCTCACTTCCTCTATCGTGAAATCAGGACTGGGCACCTTGATATCCTCGTCTCTAGGTGGTTGGTGGGATCGTGTTTCATTCAAGAGAGCCTCAACATACTCCTTCCATCTTCCTTTTTTCCTCAACGCTCGATAAAATCTTATTGTAAGTGTCCTTCAAAATACCATGGATCTGCTTGTGTTATATGTTTGTGAATTCCTTGATCTTTTTGTGGAGATTAAACGAGTCGTGCATTTTTTTCTAGTGTCTCCATTTCAATGCAGTTTTCAGCTAGCCATCCTTCCTTTGCTGTTCGGCATTTTGATCTCACCGTCCTGTTCAACTCCCTGTACCGGTTATTGCCTGTGGTTTTGTGTTTGCTTCTGTCGTTTGAAGTTGAAGAATTTCATCTGTCATCCACTGTTGTTTTTTAGAGGCTTGTGCATACCCAATGTCAACCTCTTGCGTTTCTAAAGGAGCCTTCTTTAAGACGGTCCACCAAGGCTCTACGTCGTCGTCGTTGTAATTATTAGTTTTTTGTAGGCGCGCCTCTAGATTCTCGATTTCTCTGGCTCATTTCTCGGGATCAGTGAGTCTTTTGACATCGACTCTATTAAGTTTATTTGGACGTTGAACTAGCGAAGTAGCGAAGTTGTATATTTAGTACTACGGGATTGTGGTCGCTGCTAACGTCAGCAATAGGGTATGTTGTTGCTGATTTGACAAACTTTATTAAATGACTCTTGATGAGGACGAAATCTATTTGATTGCTGACTATGTGGTTATCACGATCTTCTGGCATATCACGTGTATAGACGACGAGAATGTTGTTTGAAAAAAGTATTGGCAGCAGAGATCCGGTGCTCTGTACAAAATTGCATCAGACGATCACCTCTAGTATTGCGTGTTCTCAGACCATGATTTCCGCAGACCTTGCAATCAGCACCCTTCCCGTTTTTGGAGTTAAAGTCGCTAAGAACAATTGTCATCTCCCCTTGTTTTTTTGTATTCATAGCTTCTTCTAAGGCAGAGTAGAACTCCTCAACACCTCATCAGGTTTGTCCCCTGTTGGTGCATACGTTTGAATTACTTTTATAACTCTGTGCGTAGTGAGGAGCCTCAGAAACATCACTCGAGCTCTTAGTAATATCACTCTTAGAATAAAATCAATTACAGATTTTTCTAATTCAGAGGAGATGAGTATAGCTACGTACTGGTGTACGGAATTTTCGCTACCAGAGTAGTAGAGGATGTCATTTTTAGTCCTGTTAGTCCCAGTACCTGGCCATCACACCTCGCTTAGCCCCAAGATCTTGATCCATAGTCCATGCGAAGTAATTCAAACGTATGCACCAACAGGAGGCAAACCTGTTGAGGTGTTGAGGAGTCCTACTCTGCCTTAGGAGAAGCTATGAAAACAACAAAACAAGGAGAGATAACAATTTTTCTTGGCGACTTTAATGCCAAAAACGGGAAATGTGTTGATGGCAAGGTCTGCGGAAATCATGGTCTGGGAACACGCAATACTAGAGGTGACCGTCTGATGCAATTTTGTACAGAGCACCGGATTTCTACATTGGCCAGTTTTCCTGCCATGTGTGGGCTACGTACATTCCATGTTGCAATTTTGGTTTCTTTTCTATATATTTGTATTTTGTTAGTCTCTATGAACTAGGGGATTTTACGTACCCTCTCCGTATTTTGTACCCTCGCCATATCTGGTTATCCTCACGTGGTTTAGCCTGCGGGCTAACGCAGTTTACCAGGGTGTGGCGCTTGGAGTCAACAAGTGAGAGCTGGAGACCATGTGAAAACCGGTGCATTGAAACCACCCTCGTAGATGTCTAGGTGTAGCCGTTTCGCAAAGGTACTACTCCTACAGCGTGCCCCATGAACACCTTCTACTGGAAGATCTAAAGATACATTTTAGAGCCGCTGTCTTTTCCCAGATGGTTTTTCTTTCTTCGATAAACGTCGCACAGCTTGCTTTTCTTCCTTCAGATATCATTTCTTCCGCCAGGGACACTAGAAATTGCAGGAAAGGAATTTTGTTCATTGTCTTCCCTTTAAAGATTATCCATCCGCTTACGACAGCCATCATAAGCAGACGATAAAAATCCTTCTTCCACCATATATTTGAGTTGCGATCCAGATCGTATAATTCTATCATCTGGTCCCCCCAATTAAACCCCTTCCATATTTGTTCTATAGTGTGGAAACTTTAACTGGAATAAAATTCATAACCTCGATATAGGCGATTTTTTCAAAAAAAAACCGAAACACCTTAGGTATTGTTTTTTCTTGCCGTCATTTCTATGAATATGCTGTTTGTTTATCTGTTCCCCGAAGTGCCCAGCCACCTCCGACCTTTTTTTTTTCTAATACAAAAGTAGGTCAAGTGACACCTCGTTAGAAAGATCTCTTCGTAAAAAATTCAACGCACTATTTATTTCTTAAATATTTTCAAAGCCCACGTGATAAAAAAAAGAAAACCAGTTTTATTATGTATGTTTTTGAGAAGGGTTTTGATACTTTGAAACCACGTTGCTTAGGTTATAATAGTGACCATAATAGTCACCAAAGCAGTCACATGCCATCGCCAAGTTGTTAAGGGTAGTTTCTAAAATGCTGTATGTATAAATGATGATCGGTTATGGTATCAGAAGACGAAGTCAGCTTGAGGTTGCTCAGTTATTTCGAGAACAGCATCCGGATATACCACCGAATCCCCATGATACCATAAGCAAAATTGAGACATAGTTCAACAATTTGGGTCATGTCAGGCTGGTGCCCAGATAGCGAAATCCCACTGTTAAATCAGATACCAAGCTAAACTTATTATTAACTCTTCTAAGATTTCTAAGAAAATCAGGTGACTCCAGCCAGGTAACTGGCCCTTGACAATGAGATTAGGCATACTACTGTCCTCAAAATTCTTAGATCAGGCAAGCTGCATCATTACAAGATGCAGGCACTCCAAGAATTAACGGAGGATGACCCGGACCGCCGAATCGAATTTTGCGAGAAAATGATGAACCTGATCGACAATAACCAGATTTCATCAGCATCAATTCTTATTTTCCGACGAATGTAGTTTTACCTGACATCAATAGTGACGTCAATTGTCAAAATTGTCGTTATTGGACTGATCATAACCCTCATTGGATGCGAGAAACTCAGTTCGCGCAAAAAGTAAATGTATGAGCTGGAATAATAGGTGATCAGATTGCAGGACCAGTATTCTTCGATGGTAATCTTGATGGAGCAACATATCTTACGTTTCTTCAAGACGACCTCATTTCAGCCTTAGATTGCCTCATTTTTCCACATTTCCAAATCCGTTAGATCCGGATTTACCTGATGAACGAATATGGTATCAACAGGACGGAGCTCCACCCCATTATGCTGTGATCGTTCGTTGATATTTAGACGAAGTTTTTCCCAATAGATGGATTGGGCGAAGAGGTCACATTGAATGGCCGGCGATATCTGCGGATCTTAGTCCCCATGACTATTTTTGTGGGGATATCTAAAGTGTAAGATCCATGTACCACAACAAAACCGAACCACATTGAGGACCATAAGCAACGTATTAGGCATGAAATACGGCAAGTTACACCAGAAATATTACAAAACATTAAAGATGCATGTTTTCTTCGATTTGCACTATGCCAAGAAAGAAACGGTGCCCATTTGGAACATTTGTTGCATTAAATAGTATTCAAGTTATAAAATTGGTTTTCTTTATTTTTATCACGTGGACTTGGAAATTATTCAAGAAATAAATATGTGTGTTGTATTCTTTGCGAAGAGATCTTTCAAACGAGGTGTCACTTGACATACCTTTCCATTTGAAAAAAAAAGGTCGTAGG
The DNA here is from genome assembly GCA_944588485.1 of Phosphuga atrata. Classification (NCBI taxonomy): domain Eukaryota; kingdom Metazoa; phylum Arthropoda; class Insecta; order Coleoptera; family Silphidae; genus Phosphuga; species Phosphuga atrata. Next base: position 34,398,137 of record OX155897.1, read on the forward strand.
TGGCTGGGCACTTCAGGGAACATGACGGCAGGAAAAAACAATACGTAACGTGTTTCAGGATTTTATATCGAAGATATCGAAGTTATTAATTTTATTCCTGTTAAAGTTTCCAGACTGTATGATGCAATTATTTGTGCACACGGAGCACTGATTTTGAAGCCACCTTTCAAAGTTTTGTTACATACATAACATTAGCAGTAAGACAATTGCTAAACATAAGGACCTCTTTAGTGTCTTCCGATTTCACAAACAAAAGTCCATCTTTGCTGCACTGGAACACATATTCACCTCTTCAATTTTTCCTTGATTTTAGGTAGATTTTGTTTTCTATTTAGGTTACAAGTTCCTACTGCTGCATAATCCATATTCAGTACTTGCGAGAAAGCGATCAATACACAAGGTAATATCTTTCTCTTTTGCTGTAGAAATGAGTTTTTTCACTACACATTCGCCAAGACTTCCATTTAGACGTTCAGTTTCATGGCCTGTGTAGATATTAAAATCATATGTATATCCAGTGAACGAATCTATTCTTATCCACAACTTGATTCCCTTCTTTACGCCTTTAGTGGCATATACTGCTACAAAGACGAACGCCCCTTACAATTAGAACTTACGAACTTACAATTAGTCATCGATTCGTCTATGCTTTGAAAGCTATTATCCTGACGGCATTTCTGAAACGTAGCTTTCTAGCAATTTACTACGTCGTCAATAAAATATGTAATCCAGTAGTAACTTATTTGGGGCACATGGTTCTAACACATTACCAGCATGTAGGGCTTCCAATACCGGACCGAAAAATTAAAACCGGTATTTTGGCATTATTTGTTGTTAAAATCGGGAAACCGGTATTGATACTGGTATTATCAGAAAAAATTATTTTCGTCAGACATTAAAAACAAAACAAAGATATAATATAAAAATATATTTCTTTAATTATAAACTTTTAAAAAGAATAGAACACTATTTAAATTAAATAGGAATTAAAACTAAAAATTTGTTTATTCCTTCTGTATATATATAAAAAAAAAATATTAATACACATTATTGATACATTTGGAACAAAATTATCATATGCATTACTACATTTCGCAATTCGAGTTTGTTTTATTTAAATATGCCCGTAAAAAACTTAGACTATCTATTGTTTCGTCGTTCAGACTAGACCGAATCTTTTTTCTCAATTGACTTGCTGTAAAAAGCGACCTTTCCGATTCTATACTCTAACCGGCGAGAGAATGCAGCTGTACTGCGCCGAGGTACGAGGGGCAATGGACGTACCGAGGTACGCGCAGGTTAGTTTGAGTTAAGAAATATGCGTCAGTTAACAGTTACCCCCCAGCAGTTATCGTTCAATCTCTCTCCTCCCTGTCCTTCGAAAAATCGTTGAACATATCTTTAAAACCCGATTATGAAATTCCGTCTCCGACCACATCCCCAAATATCAATTTGATTTCAAGCCCTCCCATTCCACTATCCATCCTCTATTCATCCTAACCAACAACATCTAATCCCAATACCTCCAAAATAAAAAAAATCTCCTCTTCCTAGACATCAACAAAGCATTTCAGACGCTATCAAATGCTTTGTTGATGTCTAGAAAACAAGTTAAAATCAACTCCATATCATCTCCCGCATTTTCCCCTCTGCAAGGTCTTCCTTAAGGCTCTCCACTTTTCCCTTCCTATACAACATTTACTGTGGTTACATTTACAACTTCAACCTAATAAACAAATCCCACATTGACTTATCATCCTGTACACTACAGTACGCCGACGACACGCACTGATTTCCCATAGCAACTCCCTCAAATCCACCATCGACCTACTCTTAAACCTTACCAACAAAACCGTTACATGGTTCAATCTGTGGAGCTTATCCCCAAATCCATCCAGAAGCCAACTCCTCATCCCAAACCTCAAAATTCACCTCACATCCACACATTGTCCACCGACATACTGCCCTCCAGCAGCATTAAATATCTGGGACTTACTTTAGACTCTAAACACAAATTCATAATAGTTGCCAAATCAAGTAAGTCCCACATAATTAAACGCTGCAAACACTACAGAGCTTTAACATACGGCAACCAGGGCATTTCAACAAAGACCGCCTCGAGAATATATAAATCAATTTGTCGTCCTATTCTTGATTATGAACATGTAATATCTTCGACCAATAATTCATGCAGACGAACTCTTGACAACGCTGAACGTATCACATTACGACTAATCACCAAACTCCGGCATCCCAACAGCCCTCTCCACAACCCCTCCAACGAACTCTTCTATAAACAAACCCAGGTCCCTCATGACAGGGTTAGAAAGCAGTTTAAAATCAACCCCATGACGTTCAACATCATTGGCAAACTTTGCTTAAAACCACCAACTAGACATTCTATCACACAACACCTCCCTAAAACTCTTCTTGAATCCTTAATCGAGGACTGACACATTCATCTTCATCGAGTTTTTTTTATATGTTTTATATATGGTAACCTCCGGCTGAAAGACCGCTGCTCGATGGCCAATTGTTATATTTGTATTTATTTATAACAATAAAGATGTTTTCTTATTATTATTATTCAAACGAATTATAATTTTTATCATATTAGCTTTAGCTAACAGTGGATATTAAGTTTAGACTAAATCGCTATTATCTTGTTCTCCAATATACCGTAAGTACTGAAGTACCTGCGATAAATCATTTTGTCTTTGTAATATGCGAATTTTTAAAGCGTCATAAAGTTCTTGAGGAATTTCAAAATTTCGCTTCGAAAATTTTATTGTTTCCATCATAAATTTTATTGTTTCATCTGCTCTAAGAAGATTAGAATCTTGGCGATATAGTGCATCAACTGCTAATTTTATAGGAGTAAGGGTAATGATAATTTCATATAATAAATAAAAGTCTCTGTCGCAAAAAATGGGCTTTTTGAACACAACATCTCAATTGGTAAAATGTTTCTAACATAAAAAAATATGCTATTCCATCTTGTTTTACTATCTAATTTTAAAGCAGTTTCTCTACCAAATTCTTGTTTTAAATATTTTTGCAGTTAGTGACTAACTTCACTATCTTTGCTAATTGAAATAACAAATATAAATAAAAAATAATATATTTTATACAAATACCGAAATACCGGTATTTTTTTGTAATACCAATTTTCTAATACCGGTCAAAAATAGACTAAAATCCCGGTTTTCAGGATCCCGGGATTCCGGTATTGAATGCCCTACCAGCATGCACCCAGGCACAACTTGCAATTCCCATTTATATGTTTCCTTCAAGCGAGCGTGTCTCCTTGTTTGTTTATGTAGTCGAATTCTTTCATTTGTACACTGAGCAATGTATGAATATAAGGAATGTGGAAAAATATTTGAAACATTTAAACGGCATCATAGCTTGTATAACGGAGACTAGTGTACAGGTGCCTTTACTAGAAAATCCTATATATATCCTTTTAGACTGATTTTAAACAAAATGTTCTAGTTTTGACATCTAGTCATCTAGTTTTCACCATAATGAACCAGAGGGGCCTTCATTTTCTCTTTCAACTTGGTCACCACTTTCCGATTAGATTTCTTATTCTTCATCCAAAGATTCGTTGTCAATCTCAGTTTGATGATTTGTTTCAGATTCTTCATCAAAAGGTTCATATGAATCATCACTGTCTTCAGAGTCACAAAACAGATTTTCTGCCGCCTCTTGAAGCTCTTATTCTGCTAGCGGCCTTTCCATTTCTGTAAATAATACTAGTGGTTAGATTAATTTAACAATTTTCAAACTAATTACTAATATTTTTGCACTAATTTCAATGAAAACACTCACTAAATATGCTCTGCGTCACTCAACGTGCTCGAAGAAAATAAATAAATGTGATCAAAACATTTTAAGCTGGCGCAGTTTCAGACACTATATTCTAATGCATTAGACAGCTAAACGGTACACATATAAACCAAATTTAACAGAATAAAAAGTTTTTGGTCCTGACATAAAACGTATGGGGCTGGGGCTGGGTATTGGGCGATTCTTGGGGCTTCTGTGATGGGGATTTTGAAAGAGTATTGGCTCAAGACCGGTTTGATGGCTTTGATGGCTGGTGATTCATAAGCTATAGCTGGCGATGTCATTGGAGCTGGGGCTGGAAATGGAGCTGGTTCTGGGTATAGAGTTGGTGCTGGATATGGAGCAATTTTTGGGGCGGCGAAGTGGATTTTGAAGGCTTATTGCGATTCAAGATAGGTTTGACAGTTTTGGTGGTTTGATGGGTTGTTAGTTGTTCCAAACTGTTCTTTATAAACTGGTCCTCAAACTTGTCCAGATTGTTGCAATTCTGACTTTTCCACCAAATTTTGTAGGAAATACTATTGCGCAAAATGTTCGTCGATTTTTTTTTAAATATTCGACTTTTGTTCACAATGTTCCTTAAGCTATGTCTGTTCATAGAAATTTATCCAAATTGTTCCTAAATTTTTTATAAACTTAGTCCAAAATGATAAAAGAATGCCAACATACCTTGTCCAAAATATTCCTGAAACTTTTCTCACAATAACCGTAACATTGGGCTCAAAACATTTTGAACAAAGTGTTTGTCCACAATTAGGAATTCATTAATTATATAAATATATTTAAAATTCAAACGATTTTTATTAAAACATAAACAATAAACAATTTTTACAGAACAAATATTATAAAAAATGCAACTCAAATTATTGTGGTACACCGTAGACGGAATGGGGCTGGGGGTATGGAGCAAGCCTAATTGGTGCCTGGGTGACAGGGATGACGAAATTGTATGAGCTCAGGACAGGTTTGACGGTTTTGATGGCTGGTGGTCCATAAACTTTAGCCGGTGGTCCATAAACTTTAGCTGGTGCTGGGTATGGAGCTGGAGCTGGGTATGGGGCTGGAGCTGGGTATGGGGCTTCGGTGACGGGGATTTTGAAAGAATATTGGCTAAAGACGGGTTTGACGGCTTTGATGGCTGGTGGTCCATAAATTTTGGCGGGTGGGCCATAAACTTTAGCTGGTGGGCCATAAACTTTAGCAGGTGGACCATAGACAGCAGCTGGAGTTGGTGGTGGATATGCTTTTAGTTCTGGTAATCCATATTCTTGGTGTGGAACTCCATATTCCCTAGCTGCTGGAACGACATGAGTATCGGGAAGCTTGAAGGCGTAGCTGTTGAAGAGAGGATGATCAGCGTAAACGCTGAGCATGCAAAGTCCAAGAATTATTGATTGCTGGAAAATAAACAGAATGAAGCAATTAATATTAATATTTAGAAACTAATTAAATATCACCAAAAAATATACTTACTAAAAACATGGTTGTTGTATGTATTGTTGTTTGGACGGTTCGATTGAACTGATACCAATTCCCGCGATTCTTCACCTTTTTATACAAAAAAATGACGTCTATTGACGCATTCATTTTTTTATTATTATTAAAATTCTTGAAAAAGAATGTCCCGAAAACCAGTGTTAAATTCCGATCAAATAGATAAAGAGACAAAAACAATAGTTACATTAAAGCTTAATTATGCTGCTGAGATCAATGCTAGTTTTAAGTTTAAGAGACCACATTGCGAATCAGGACCTACGACAGAGGACCGGGGTGACAGACATTATCAAAAGAATAGTGACATCAAAATGGAATTGTACCGGTCACGTGGCCAGCATGCAGGACGACAAGTGGACGAAAAGATTGTTGGAGTGGAGACCACGCGCTGATAAGCGAAACAGGGGAGGACCAGCTACACGCTGTATCGACCACCTAAAAAGAATTGAAACCAACTTAGTTCAGGTGGGTCCAGACAAACGACAATGGAAAGTCGTGAGGGAGGCCTATGTCCAGCAGTGGACGTCGAAGGCTGGTTGATCATGATGATGATGATGATGATGATGATTGACTCAATATAGGTTTAAGGGTTTTGATGGCTGGTGAAAAATTTTCTCGTTAATTTTCGAGGTCGAGATCCAGATTAAAATAAACGATGTATTCATAATTTCATTTAATCAATTTCGTTTGGGTATAAAAAAGGAATTTATCTTTGAAATCAAATATTCAAAATCAATTTAGTTTAATTATTTGAATAAAAATGTTGTACAAACTTTTCAAATCTTCAACTTCTTCTAAACAATTCCTTACACTTTTTTCCAAAATATTCAAAATTTGTCTGCTCCTCAAACTTTGTTCAAATTGTTGCTCTAACTTTATAGAAAATGTAGTATTGTCCAAAATGTACCTCAATTTTTTTTTCTTCAAAATGTTCAAACTTTGTTCATAATAATCCTTGAACTATATCTAAACAGTTCCTTGAAATTTATCCAAATGGTTCCCCAAATTTTGTATAATATATTTCCAAAAAATGATACCTTTATCCAAAAGATGTCCCTTTGGTGAAGAAGAATATTTGGAACAAACTGTTTGTCCACAATGCTTCAAAAAATTATAATACAACTAGGAAATCATTAATTATAAATATTTAAAATTCAAAAGATTTTTATTAAAACATAAACAATAAACAATTTTTACAGAACAAATATTATAAACATGTAATAGAATCAACAATCAAAAATACAACAATAATAAACAATGCAACTCAAATTATTGCGGTACACCGTAGACGGAATGGGGCTGGGGGTATGGAGCAAGCTTAATTGGTGCCTGGGTTACGGGGATGACGAAATTGTATGAGCTCAAGACAGGTTTGACGGTTTTGATGGCTGGTGGTCCATAAACTTTAGCTGGTGGTCCATAAACTTTAGCTGGTGCTGGGTATGGAGCTGGTGCTGGATATGGAGCTGGAGCTGGGGCTGGGTATGGGCCTTCAGTGACAGGGATTTTGAAAGAGTATTGGCTCAAGACGGGTTTGACGGCTTTGATGGCTGGTGGTCCATAAATTTTGGCTGGTGGTCCATATACTTTAGCTGGTGCTGGGTATGGAGCTGGAGCTGGGTATGGAGCTGGTGCTGGGTATGGGGCAATTTTTGGGGTGGCGACGGGGATTTTGAAGGCGTATTGACTCAAGATTGGTTTGACGGTTTTGACGGCTGGTGGTCCATAAATTTTGGCTGGTGGTCCATATACTTTAGCTGGTGCTGGGTATGGAGCTGGAGCTGGGTATGGAGCTGGTGCTGGGTATGGGGCGATTTTTGGGGCGGCGACAGGGATTTTGAAGGCGTATTGACTCAAGATAGGTTTGACGGCTTTGATGGCTGGTGGTCCATAAATTTTGGCTGGTGGTCCATATACTTTAGCTGGTGCTGGGTATGGAGCTGGAGCTGGGTATGGAGCTGGTGCTGGGTATGGGGCGATTTTTGGGGCGGCGACAGGGATTTTGAAGGCGTATTGACTCAAGATAGGTTTGACGGCTTTGATGGCTGGTGGTCCATAAATTTTGGCTGGTGGTCCGTAAACTTTAGCAGGAGCTGGGTAAGGAGCTGGAGCTGGGTAAGGAGCTGGAGCTGGATATGGGGCAGGCTTTGGAGCTACCGGAATTGTAAAGGCATATTTGCTCAGGACAGGAGCAGCTGGTTTCTTGACAACAGCAGGTGGACCATAGACAGCAGCTGGAGTTGGTGGTGGGTATGCTTTTAGTTCTGGTAATCCATATTCTTGGTGTGGAACTCCATATTCCCTAGCTGCTGGAACGACATGAGTATCGGGAAGCTTGAAGGAGTAGCTGTTGAGGAGAGGATGATCAGCGTAAACGCTGAGCATGCAAAGTCCAAGAATTATTGATTGCTGGAAAATAAACACAAGAAGCAATTAATATTAATATCTAGAAACTAATTAAATATCACCAAAAACTGTACTTACTAAATACATGATTGTTGTGTGTATTGTTGTATTGACGGTTCGATTGAACTGATACCAATTCCAGTGAATATTCACCTTTTTATACAAAAAAATATCGTCCATAGACCCATTCATTTTTTTATTATTATTAAAATTTTTGAAAAAGAATGTCCCAAAAACCAGTGTTAAATTCCGATCAAATAGATAAAGAAACAAACAAAAATACTTACATTAAAGCTTAATTATGCTGCTGCAATTAAATAACTATTGTTAGGTTTTACATATTATTTTATTTTCGATTTGCATTTAAACTAAATCCTTGGCGTACGTTACATTTTCATTTCGAAACAGTTTCAATCTCGATGACATTTCAATAGATTAAAATTGGTTTCACTGCCGGAGATCTTTTTTCTTGTAATTGAATTTAATATTCAATGATCTCTTAGTAGCTTAACCCTTTTTAATTATCAAATGCAAGCATCGTGCAACTATTTACATTATGCATTCATGCTCGTTCCCTTTCAAAAGCACCTACAAAAATACATAGACTAAATTTGCATTAATTAAAAATAATTTATATACTTGTGCAATATTTTATGAGTAATATGAATATGTGTGGCTACTTCAGCCAGACAGAAAATTAAACTGTTAAGACTGAAAAAAATAGTAAATAGACACGGCTACACAAATAAACCTGAAGAAGCAAGATACGTTTTAGTATATTAGACACATAAAAACAATGAATTATAAGTCTATTACCAACTAGAATCTAGAAAACTGCTAAAAATAACTTAGGTCGTAATATGTCAAGTTCAGGTATAGTCCTACCGTCCAGTCCTGTCTGTCTAGTCTTCTCTGTCTAGTCTTGTCTGTCCAGTCTTGTCTGTCTAGTCTTGTCTGTCTAGTCTTGTCTGTCCAGTCTTGTCTGTCTAGTCTTGTCTGTCTAGTCTTGTCTATCTAGTCTTGTCTGTCTAGTCTGTCTAGTCTTGTATGTCTAGTCTTGTCTGTCTAGTCTTGTCTGTCTAATCTTGTCTGTCTAATCTTGTCTGTCTAGTCTTGTCTGTCTAGTCTTGTCTGTCTAGTCTTGTCTGTCTAGTCTTGTCTGTCTAGTCTTGTCTGTCTAGTCTTGTCTGTCTAGTCTTGTTTGTCTAGTCTTGTCTGTCTAGTCTTGTCTGTCTAGTCTTGTCTGTCTAGTATTGTCTGTCTAGTCTTGTCTGTCTAGTCTTGTCTGTCTAGTCTTGTCTGTCTAGTCTTGTCTGTTCGTGTCTAGTCTTGTCTGTCTAGTCTTGTCTGTCTAGTCTTGTCTAGTCTTGTCTGTCTAGTCTTGTCTGTCTAGTCTTGTCTGTCTAGTCTTGTCTGTCTAGTCTTGTCTGTCTAGTCTTGTCTGTCTAGTCTTGTCTGTCCTAGTCTTGTCTGTCTAGTCTTGTCTGTCTAGTCTTGTCTGTCTAGTCTCTGTCTGTCTATCTGTCTGTCTAGTCTGTCTGTCTAGTCTTGTCTGTCTAGTCTTGTCTGTCTAGTCTTGTCTGTCTAGTCTTGTCTGTCTAGTCTTGTCTGTCTAGTCTTGTCTGTCTAGTCTTGTCTGTCTAGTCTTGTCTGTCTAGTCTTGTCTGTCTAGTCTTGTCTGTCTAGTCTTGTCTGTCTAGTCTTGTCTGTCTAGTCTTGTCTGTCTAGTCTTGTCTGTCTAGTCTTGTCTGTCTAGTCTTGTCTGTCTAGTCTTGTCTGTCTAGTCTTGTCTGTCTAGTCTTGTCTGTCTAGTCTTGCTCTGTCTAGTCTTGTCTGTCTAGTCTTGTCTGTCTAGTCTTGTCTGTCTAGTCTTGTCTGTCTAGTCTTGTCTGTCTAGTCTTGTCTGTCTAGTCTTGTCTGTCTAGTCTTGTCTGTCTAGTCTTGTCTGTCTAGTCTTGTCTGTCTAGTCTTGTCTGTCTAGTCTTGTCTGTCTAGTCTTGTCTGTCTAGTCTTGTCTGTCTAGTCTTGTCTGTCTAGTCTTGTCTGTCTAGTCTTGTCTGTCTAGTCTTGTCTGTCTAGTCTTGTCTGTCTAGTCTTGTCTGTCTAGTCTTGTCTGTCTAGTCTTGTCTGTCTAGTCTTGTCTGTCTAGTCTTGTCTGTCTAGTCTTGTCTGTCTAGTCTTGTCTGTCTAGTCTTGTCTGTCTAGTCTTGTCTGTCTAGTCTTGTCTGTCTAGTCTTGTCTGTCTAGTCTTGTCTAGTCTTGTCTGTCTAGTCTTGTCTGTCTAGTCTTGTCTGTCTAGTCTTGTCTGTCTAGTCTTGTCTGTCTAGTCTTGTCTGTCTAGTCTTGTCTGTCTAGTCTTGTCTGTCTAGTCTTGTCTGTCTAGTCTTGTCTGTCTAGTCTTGTCTGTCTAGTCTTGTCTGTCTAGTCTTGTCTGTCTAGTCTTGTCTGTCTAGTCTTGTCTGTCTAGTCTTGTCTGTCTAGTCTTGTCTGTCTAGTCTTGTCTGTCTAGTCTTGTCTGTCTAGTCTTGTCTGTCTAGTCTTGTCTGTCTAGTCTTGTCTGTCTAGTCTTGTCTGTCTAGTCTTGTCTGTCTAGTCTTGTCTGTCTAGTCTTGTCTGTCTAGTCTTGTCTGTCTAGTCTTGTCTGTCTAGTCTTGTCTGTCTAGTCTTGTCTGTCTAGTCTTGTCTGTCTAGTCTTGTCTGTCTAGTCTTGTCTGTCTAGTCTTGTCTGTCTAGTCTTGTCTGTCTAGTCTTGTCTGTCTAGTCTTGTCTGTCTAGTCTTGTCTGTCTAGTCTTGTCTGTCTAGTCTTGTCTGTCTAGTCTTGTCTGTCTAGTCTTGTCTGTCTAGTCTTGTCTGTCTAGTCTTGTCTGTCTAGTCTTGTCTGTCTAGTCTTGTCTGTCTAGTCTTGTCTGTCTAGTCTTGTCTGTCTAGTCTTGTCTGTCTAGTCTTGTCTGTCTAGTCTTGTCTGTCTAGTCTTGTCTGTCTAGTCTTGTCTGTCTAGTCTTGTCTGTCTAGTCTTGTCTGTCTAGTCTTGTCTGTCTAGTCTTGTCTGTCTAGTCTTGTCTGTCTAGTCTTGTCTGTCTAGTCTTGTCTGTCTAGTCTTGTCTGTCTAGTCTTGTCTGTCTAGTCTTGTCTGTCTAGTCTTGTCTGTCTAGTCTTGTCTGTCTAGTCTTGTCTGTCTAGTCTTGTCTGTCTAGTCTTGTCTGTCTAGTCTTGTCTGTCTAGTCTTGTCTGTCTAGTCTTGTCTGTCTAGTCTTGTCTGTCTAGTCTTGTCTGTCTAGTCTTGTCTGTCTAGTCTTGTCTGTCTAGTCTTGTCTGTCTAGTCTTGTCTGTCTAGTCTTGTCTGTCTAGTCTTGTCTGTCTAGTCTTGTCTGTCTAGTCTTGTCTGTCTAGTCTTGTCTGTCTAGTCTTGTCTGTCTAGTCTTGTCTGTCTAGTCTTGTCTGTCTAGTCTTGTCTGTCTAGTCTTGTCTGTCTAGTCTTGTCTGTCTAGTCTTGTCTGTCTAGTCTTGTCTGTCTAGTCTTGTCTGTCTAGTCTTGTCTGTCTAGTCTTGTCTGTCTAGTCTTGTCTGTCTAGTCTTGTCTGTCTAGTCTTGTCTGTCTAGTCTTGTCTGTCTAGTCTTGTCTGTCTAGTCTTGTCTGTCTAGTCTTGTCTGTCTAGTCTTGTCTGTCTAGTCTTGTCTGTCTAGTCTTGTCTGTCTAGTCTTGTCTGTCTAGTCTTGTCTGTCTAGTCTTGTCTGTCTAGTCTTGTCTGTCTAGTCTTGTCTGTCTAGTCTTGTCTGTCTAGTCTTGTCTGTCTAGTCTTGTCTGTCTAGTCTTGTCTGTCTAGTCTTGTCTGTCTAGTCTTGTCTGTCTAGTCTTGTCTGTCTAGTCTTGTCTGTCTAGTCTTGTCTGTCTAGTCTTGTCTGTCTAGTCTTGTCTGTCTAGTCTTGTCTGTCTAGTCTTGTCTGTCTAGTCTTGTCTGTCTAGTCTTGTCTGTCTAGTCTTGTCTGTCTAGTCTTGTCTGTCTAGTCTTGTCTGTCTAGTCTTGTCTGTCTAGTCTTGTCTGTCTAGTCTTGTCTGTCTAGTCTTGTCTGTCTAGTCTTGTCTGTCTAGTCTTGTCTGTCTAGTCTTGTCTGTCTAGTCTTGTCTGTCTAGTCTTGTCTGTCTAGTCTTGTCTGTCTAGTCTTGTCTGTCTAGTCTTGTCTGTCTAGTCTTGTCTGTCTAGTCTTGTCTGTCTAGTCTTGTCTGTCTAGTCTTGTCTGTCTAGTCTTGTCTGTCTAGTCTTGTCTGTCTAGTCTTGTCTGTCTAGTCTTGTCTGTCTAGTCTTGTCTGTCTAGTCTTGTCTGTCTAGTCTTGTCTGTCTAGTCTTGTCTGTCTAGTCTTGTCTGTCTAGTCTTGTCTGTCTAGTCTTGTCTGTCTAGTCTTGTCTGTCTAGTCTTGTCTGTCTAGTCTTGTCTGTCTAGTCTTGTCTGTCTAGTCTTGTCTGTCTAGTCTTGTCTGTCTAGTCTTGTCTGTCTAGTCTTGTCTGTCTAGTCTTGTCTGTCTAGTCTTGTCTGTCTAGTCTTGTCTGTCTAGTCTTGTCTGTCTAGTCTTGTCTGTCTAGTCTTGTCTGTCTAGTCTTGTCTGTCTAGTCTTGTCTGTCTAGTCTTGTCTGTCTAGTCTTGTCTGTCTAGTCTTGTCTGTCTAGTCTTGTCTGTCTAGTCTTGTCTGTCTAGTCTTGTCTGTCTAGTCTTGTCTGTCTAGTCTTGTCTGTCTAGTCTTGTCTGTCTAGTCTTGTCTGTCTAGTCTTGTCTGTCTAGTCTTGTCTGTCTAGTCTTGTCTGTCTAGTCTTGTCTGTCTAGTCTTGTCTGTCTAGTCTTGTCTGTCTAGTCTTGTCTGTCTAGTCTTGTCTGTCTAGTCTTGTCTGTCTAGTCTTGTCTGTCTAGTCTTGTCTGTCTAGTCTTGTCTGTCTAGTCTTGTCTGTCTAGTCTTGTCTGTCTAGTCTTGTCTGTCTAGTCTTGTCTGTCTAGTCTTGTCTGTCTAGTCTTGTCTGTCTAGTCTTGTCTGTCTAGTCTTGTCTGTCTAGTCTTGTCTGTCTAGTCTTGTCTGTCTAGTCTTGTCTGTCTAGTCTTGTCTGTCTAGTCTTGTCTGTCTAGTCTTGTCTGTCTAGTCTTGTCTGTCTAGTCTTGTCTGTCTAGTCTTGTCTGTCTAGTCTTGTCTGTCTAGTCTTGTCTGTCTAGTCTTGTCTGTCTAGTCTTGTCTGTCTAGTCTTGTCTGTCTAGTCTTGTCTGTCTAGTCTTGTCTGTCTAGTCTTGTCTGTCTAGTCTTGTCTGTCTAGTCTTGTCTGTCTAGTCTTGTCTGTCTAGTCTTGTCTGTCTAGTCTTGTCTGTCTAGTCTTGTCTGTCTAGTCTTGTCTGTCTAGTCTTGTCTGTCTAGTCTTGTCTGTCTAGTCTTGTCTGTCTAGTCTTGTCTGTCTAGTCTTGTCTGTCTAGTCTTGTCTGTCTAGTCTTGTCTGTCTAGTCTTGTCTGTCTAGTCTTGTCTGTCTAGTCTTGTCTGTCTAGTCTTGTCTGTCTAGTCTTGTCTGTCTAGTCTTGTCTGTCTAGTCTTGTCTGTCTAGTCTTGTCTGTCTAGTCTTGTCTGTCTAGTCTTGTCTGTCTAGTCTTGTCTGTCTAGTCTTGTCTGTCTAGTCTTGTCTGTCTAGTCTTGTCTGTCTAGTCTTGTCTGTCTAGTCTTGTCTGTCTAGTCTTGTCTGTCTAGTCTTGTCTGTCTAGTCTTGTCTGTCTAGTCTTGTCTGTCTAGTCTTGTCTGTCTAGTCTTGTCTGTCTAGTCTTGTCTGTCTAGTCTTGTCTGTCTAGTCTTGTCTGTCTAGTCTTGTCTGTCTAGTCTTGTCTGTCTAGTCTTGTCTGTCTAGTCTTGTCTGTCTAGTCTTGTCTGTCTAGTCTTGTCTGTCTAGTCTTGTCTGTCTAGTCTTGTCTGTCTAGTCTTGTCTGTCTAGTCTTGTCTGTCTAGTCTTGTCTGTCTAGTCTTGTCTGTCTAGTCTTGTCTGTCTAGTCTTGTCTGTCTAGTCTTGTCTGTCTAGTCTTGTCTGTCTAGTCTTGTCTGTCTAGTCTTGTCTGTCTAGTCTTGTCTGTCTAGTCTTGTCTGTCTAGTCTTGTCTGTCTAGTCTTGTCTGTCTAGTCTTGTCTGTCTAGTCTTGTCTGTCTAGTCTTGTCTGTCTAGTCTTGTCTGTCTAGTCTTGTCTGTCTAGTCTTGTCTGTCTAGTCTTGTCTGTCTAGTCTTGTCTGTCTAGTCTTGTCTGTCTAGTCTTGTCTGTCTAGTCTTGTCTGTCTAGTCTTGTCTGTCTAGTCTTGTCTGTCTAGTCTTGTCTGTCTAGTCTTGTCTGTCTAGTCTTGTCTGTCTAGTCTTGTCTGTCTAGTCTTGTCTGTCTAGTCTTGTCTGTCTAGTCTTGTCTGTCTAGTCTTGTCTGTCTAGTCTTGTCTGTCTAGTCTTGTCTGTCTAGTCTTGTCTGTCTAGTCTTGTCTGTCTAGTCTTGTCTGTCTAGTCTTGTCTGTCTAGTCTTGTCTGTCTAGTCTTGTCTGTCTAGTCTTGTCTGTCCAGTCTTGTCTGTCTAGTCTTGTCTGTCTAGTCTTGTCTGTCTAGTCTTGTCTGTCTAGTCTTGTCTGTCTAGTCTTGTCTGTCTAGTCTTGTCTGTCTAGTCTTGTCTGTCTAGTCTTGTCTGTCTTGTCTGTCTAGTCTTGTCTGTCTAGTCTTGTCTGTCTAGTCTTGTCTGTCTAGTCTTGTCTGTCTAGTCTTGTCTGTCTAGTCTTGTCTGTCTAGTCTTGTCTGTCTAGTCTTGTCTGTCTAGTCTTGTCTGTCTAGTCTTGTCTGTCTAGTCTTGTCTGTCTAGTCTTGTCTGTCTAGTCTTGTCTGTCTAGTCTTGTCTGTCTAGTCTTGTCTGTCTAGTCTTGTCTGTCTAGTCTTGTCTGTCTAGTCTTGTCTGTCTAGTCTTGTCTGTCTAGTCTTGTCTGTCTAGTCTTGTCTGTCTAGTCTTGTCTGTCTAGTCTTGTCTGTCTAGTCTTGTCTGTCTAGTCTTGTCTGTCTAGTCTTGTCTGTCTAGTCTTGTCTGTCTAGTCTTGTCTGTCTAGTCTTGTCTGTCTAGTCTTGTCTGTCTAGTCTTGTCTGTCTAGTCTTGTCTGTCTAGTCTTGTCTGTCTAGTCTTGTCTGTCTAGTCTTGTCTGTCTAGTCTTGTCTGTCTAGTCTTGTCTGTCTAGTCTTGTCTGTCTAGTCTTGTCTGTCTAGTCTTGTCTGTCTAGTCTTGTCTGTCTAGTCTTGTCTGTCTAGTCTTGTCTGTCTAGTCTTGTCTGTCTAGTCTTGTCTGTCTAGTCTTGTCTGTCTAGTCTTGTCTGTCTAGTCTTGTCTGTCTAGTCTTGTCTGTCTAGTCTTGTCTGTCTAGTCTTGTCTGTCTAGTCTTGTCTGTCTAGTCTTGTCTGTCTAGTCTTGTCTGTCTAGTCTTGTCTGTCTAGTCTTGTCTGTCTAGTCTTGTCTGTCTAGTCTTGTCTGTCTAGTCTTGTCTGTCTAGTCTTGTCTGTCTAGTCTTGTCTGTCTAGTCTTGTCTGTCTAGTCTTGTCTGTCTAGTCTTGTCTGTCTAGTCTTGTCTGTCTAGTCTTGTCTGTCTAGTCTTGTCTGTCTAGTCTTGTCTTGTCTGTCTAGTCTTGTCTGTCTAGTCTGGTCTGTCTAGTCTTGCCTGTCTAGTCTTGTCTGTCTAGTCTTGTCTGTCTAGTCTTGTCTGTCTAGTCTTGTCTGTCTAGTCTTGTCTGTCTAGTCTTGTCTGTCTAGTCTTGTCTGTCTAGTCTTGTCTGTCTAGTCTTGTCTGTCTAGTCTTGTCTGTCTAGTCTTGTCTGTCTAGTCTTGTCTGTCTAGTCTTGTCTGTCTAGTCTTGTCTGTCTAGTCTTGTCTGTCTAGTCTTGTCTGTCTAGTCTTGTCTGTCTAGTCTTGTCTGTCTAGTCTTGTCTGTCTAGTCTTGTCTGTCTAGTCTTGTCTGTCTAGTCTTGTCTGTCTAGTCTTGTCTGTCTAGTCTTGTCTGTCTAGTCTTGTCTGTCTAGTCTTGTCTGTCTAGTCTTGTCTGTCTAGTCTTGTCTGTCTAGTCTTGTCTGTCTAGTCTTGTCTGTCTAGTCTTGTCTGTCTAGTCTTGTCTGTCTAGTCTTGTCTGTCTAGTCTTGTCTGTCTAGTCTTGTCTGTCTAGTCTTGTCTGTCTAGTCTTGTCTGTCTAGTCTTGTCTGTCTAGTCTTGTCTGTCTAGTCTTGTCTGTCTAGTCTTGTCTGTCTAGTCTTGTCTGTCTAGTCTTGTCTGTCTAGTCTTGTCTGTCTAGTCTTGTCTGTCTAGTCTTGTCTGTCTAGTCTTGTCTGTCTAGTCTTGTCTGTCTAGTCTTGTCTGTCTAGTCTTGTCTGTCTAGTCTTGTCTGTCTAGTCTTGTCTGTCTAGTCTTGTCTGTCTAGTCTTGTCTGTCTAGTCTTGTCTGTCTAGTCTTGTCTGTCTAGTCTTGTCTGTCTAGTCTTGTCTGTCTAGTCTTGTCTGTCTAGTCTTGTCTGTCTAGTCTTGTCTGTCTAGTCTTGTCTGTCTAGTCTTGTCTGTCTAGTCTTGTCTGTCTAGTCTTGTCTGTCTAGTCTTGTCTGTCTAGTCTTGTCTGTCTAGTCTTGTCTGTCTAGTCTTGTCTGTCTAGTCTTGTCTGTCTAGTCTTGTCTGTCTAGTCTTGTCTGTCTAGTCTTGTCTGTCTAGTCTTGTCTGTCTAGTCTTGTCTGTCTAGTCTTGTCTGTCTAGTCTTGTCTGTCTAGTCTTGTCTGTCTAGTCTTGTCTGTCTAGTCTTGTCTGTCTAGTCTTGTCTGTCTAGTCTTGTCTGTCTAGTCTTGTCTGTCTAGTCTTGTCTGTCTAGTCTTGTCTGTCTAGTCTTGTCTGTCTAGTCTTGTCTGTCTAGTCTTGTCTGTCTAGTCTTGTCTGTCTAGTCTTGTCTGTCTAGTCTTGTCTGTCTAGTCTTGTTGTCTGTCTAGTCTTGTCTGTCTAGTCTTGTCTGTCTAGTCTTGTCTGTCTAGTCTTGTCTGTCTAGTCTTGTCTGTCTAGTCTTGTCTGTCTAGTCTTGTCTGTCTAGTCTTGTCTGTCTAGTCTTGTCTGTCTAGTCTTGTCTGTCTAGTCTTGTCTGTCTAGTCTTGTCTGTCTAGTCTTGTCTGTCTAGTCTTGTCTGTCTAGTCTTGTCTGTCTAGTCTTGTCTGTCTAGTCTTGTCTGTCTAGTCTTGTCTGTCTAGTCTTGTCTGTCTAGTCTTGTCTGTCTAGTCTTGTCTGTCTAGTCTTGTCTGTCTAGTCTTGTCTGTCTAGTCTTGTCTGTCTAGTCTTGTCTGTCTAGTCTTGTCTGTCTAGTCTTGTCTGTCTAGTCTTGTCTGTCTAGTCTTGTCTGTCTAGTCTTGTCTGTCTAGTCTTGTCTGTCTAGTCTTGTCTGTCTAGTCTTGTCTGTCTAGTCTTGTCTGTCTAGTCTTGTCTGTCTAGTCTTGTCTGTCTAGTCTTGTCTGTCTAGTCTTGTCTGTCTAGTCTTGTCTGTCTAGTCTTGTCTGTCTAGTCTTGTCTGTCTAGTCTTGTCTGTCTAGTCTTGTCTGTCTAGTCTTGTCTGTCTAGTCTTGTCTGTCTAGTCTTGTCTGTCTAGTCTTGTCTGTCTAGTCTTGTCTGTCTAGTCTTGTCTGTCTAGTCTTGTCTGTCTAGTCTTGTCTGTCTAGTCTTGTCTGTCTAGTCTTGTCTGTCTAGTCTTGTCTGTCTAGTCTTGTCTGTCTAGTCTTGTCTGTCTAGTCTTGTCTGTCTAGTCTTGTCTGTCTAGTCTTGTCTGTCTAGTCTTGTCTGTCTAGTCTTGTCTGTCTAGTCTTGTCTGTCTAGTCTTGTCTGTCTAGTCTTGTCTGTCTAGTCTTGTCTGTCTAGTCTTGTCTGTCTAGTCTTGTCTGTCTAGTCTTGTCTGTCTAGTCTTGTCTGTCTAGTCTTGTCTGTCTAGTCTTGTCTGTCTAGTCTTGTCTGTCTAGTCTTGTCTGTCTAGTCTTGTCTGTCTAGTCTTGTCTGTCTAGTCTTGTCTGTCTAGTCTTGTCTGTCTAGTCTTGTCTGTCTAGTCTTGTCTGTCTAGTCTTGTCTGTCTAGTCTTGTCTGTCTAGTCTTGTCTGTCTAGTCTTGTCTGTCTAGTCTTGTCTGTCTAGTCTTGTCTGTCTAGTCTTGTCTGTCTAGTCTTGTCTGTCTAGTCTTGTCTGTCTAGTCTTGTCTGTCTAGTCTTGTCTGTCTAGTCTTGTCTGTCTAGTCTTGTCTGTCTAGTCTTGTCTGTCTAGTCTTGTCTGTCTAGTCTTGTCTGTCTAGTCTTGTCTGTCTAGTCTTGTCTGTCTAGTCTTGTCTGTCTAGTCTTGTCTGTCTAGTCTTGTCTGTCTAGTCTTGTCTGTCTAGTCTTGTCTGTCTAGTCTTGTCTGTCTAGTCTTGTCTGTCTAGTCTTGTCTGTCTAGTCTTGTCTGTCTAGTCTTGTCTGTCTAGTCTTGTCTGTCTAGTCTTGTCTGTCTAGTCTTGTCTGTCTAGTCTTGTCTGTCTAGTCTTGTCTGTCTAGTCTTGTCTGTCTAGTCTTGTCTGTCTAGTCTTGTCTGTCTAGTCTTGTCTGTCTAGTCTTGTCTGTCTAGTCTTGTCTGTCTAGTCTTGTCTGTCTAGTCTTGTCTGTCTAGTCTTGTCTGTCTAGTCTTGTCTGTCTAGTCTTGTCTGTCTAGTCTTGTCTGTCTAGTCTTGTCTGTCTAGTCTTGTCTGTCTAGTCTTGTCTGTCTAGTCTTGTCTGTCTAGTCTTGTCTGTCTAGTCTTGTCTGTCTAGTCTTGTCTGTCTAGTCTTGTCTGTCTAGTCTTGTCTGTCTAGTCTTGTCTGTCTAGTCTTGTCTGTCTAGTCTTGTCTGTCTAGTCTTGTCTGTCTAGTCTTGTCTGTCTAGTCTTGTCTGTCTAGTCTTGTCTGTCTAGTCTTGTCTGTCTAGTCTTGTCTGTCTAGTCTTGTCTGTCTAGTCTTGTCTGTCTAGTCTTGTCTGTCTAGTCTTGTCTGTCTAGTCTTGTCTGTCTAGTCTTGTCTGTCTAGTCTTGTCTGTCTAGTCTTGTCTGTCTAGTCTTGTCTGTCTAGTCTTGTCTGTCTAGTCTTGTCTGTCTAGTCTTGTCTGTCTAGTCTTGTCTGTCTAGTCTTGTCTGTCTAGTCTTGTCTGTCTAGTCTTGTCTGTCTAGTCTTGTCTGTCTAGTCTTGTCTGTCTAGTCTTGTCTGTCTAGTCTTGTCTGTCTAGTCTTGTCTGTCTAGTCTTGTCTGTCTAGTCTTGTCTGTCTAGTCTTGTCTGTCTAGTCTTGTCTGTCTAGTCTTGTCTGTCTAGTCTTGTCTGTCTAGTCTTGTCTGTCTAGTCTTGTCTGTCTAGTCTTGTCTGTCTAGTCTTGTCTGTCTAGTCTTGTCTGTCTAGTCTTGTCTGTCTAGTCTTGTCTGTCTAGTCTTGTCTGTCTAGTCTTGTCTGTCTAGTCTTGTCTGTCTAGTCTTGTCTGTCTAGTCTTGTCTGTCTAGTCTTGTCTGTCTAGTCTTGTCTGTCTAGTCTTGTCTGTCTAGTCTTGTCTGTCTAGTCTTGTCTGTCTAGTCTTGTCTGTCTAGTCTTGTCTGTCTAGTCTTGTCTGTCTAGTCTTGTCTGTCTAGTCTTGTCTGTCTAGTCTTGTCTGTCTAGTCTTGTCTGTCTAGTCTTGTCTGTCTAGTCTTGTCTGTCTAGTCTTGTCTGTCTAGTCTTGTCTGTCTAGTCTTGTCTGTCTAGTCTTGTCTGTCTAGTCTTGTCTGTCTAGTCTTGTCTGTCTAGTCTTGTCTGTCTAGTCTTGTCTGTCTAGTCTTGTCTGTCTAGTCTTGTCTGTCTAGTCTTGTCTGTCTAGTCTTGTCTGTCTAGTCTTGTCTGTCTAGTCTTGTCTGTCTAGTCTTGTCTGTCTAGTCTTGTCTGTCTAGTCTTGTCTGTCTAGTCTTGTCTGTCTAGTCTTGTCTGTCTAGTCTTGTCTGTCTAGTCTTGTCTGTCTAGTCTTGTCTGTCTAGTCTTGTCTGTCTAGTCTTGTCTGTCTAGTCTTCTGTCTGTCTTGTCTCTAGTCTTGTCTGTCTAGTCTTGTCTGTCTAGTCTTGTCTGTCTAGTCTTGTCTGTCTAGTCTTGTCTGTCTAGTCTTGTCTGTCTAGTCTTGTCTGTCTAGTCTTGTCTGTCTAGTCTTGTCTGTCTAGTCTTGTCTGTCTAGTCTTGTCTGTCTAGTCTTGTCTGTCTAGTCTTGTCTGTCTAGTCTTGTCTGTCTAGTCTTGTCTGTCTAGTCTTGTCTGTCTAGTCTTGTCTGTCTAGTCTTGTCTGTCTAGTCTTGTCTGTCTAGTCTTGTCTGTCTAGTCTTGTCTGTCTAGTCTTGTCTGTCTAGTCTTGTCTGTCTAGTCTTGTCTGTCTAGTCTTGTCTGTCTAGTCTTGTCTGTCTAGTCTTGTCTGTCTAGTCTTGTCTGTCTAGTCTTGTCTGTCTAGTCTTGTCTGTCTAGTCTTGTCTGTCTAGTCTTGTCTGTCTAGTCTTGTCTGTCTAGTCTTGTCTGTCTAGTCTTGTCTGTCTAGTCTTGTCTGTCTAGTCTTGTCTGTCTAGTCTTGTCTGTCTAGTCTTGTCTGTCTAGTCTTGTCTGTCTAGTCTTGTCTGTCTAGTCTTGTCTGTCTAGTCTTGTCTGTCTAGTCTTGTCTGTCTAGTCTTGTCTGTCTAGTCTTGTCTGTCTAGTCTTGTCTGTCTAGTCTTGTCTGTCTAGTCTTGTCTGTCTAGTCTTGTCTGTCTAGTCTTGTCTGTCTAGTCTTGTCTGTCTAGTCTTGTCTGTCTAGTCTTGTCTGTCTAGTCTTGTCTGTCTAGTCTTGTCTGTCTAGTCTTGTCTGTCTAGTCTTGTCTGTCTAGTCTTGTCTGTCTAGTCTTGTCTGTCTAGTCTTGTCTGTCTAGTCTTGTCTGTCTAGTCTTGTCTGTCTAGTCTTGTCTGTCTAGTCTTGTCTGTCTAGTCTTGTCTGTCTAGTCTTGTCTGTCTAGTCTTGTCTGTCTAGTCTTGTCTGTCTAGTCTTGTCTGTCTAGTCTTGTCTGTCTAGTCTTGTCTGTCTAGTCTTGTCTGTCTAGTCTTGTCTGTCTAGTCTTGTCTGTCTAGTCTTGTCTGTCTAGTCTTGTCTGTCTAGTCTTGTCTGTCTAGTCTTGTCTGTCTAGTCTTGTCTGTCTAGTCTTGTCTGTCTAGTCTTGTCTGTCTAGTCTTGTCTGTCTAGTCTTGTCTGTCTAGTCTTGTCTGTCTAGTCTTGTCTGTCTAGTCTTGTCTGTCTAGTCTCTAGTCTTGTCTGTCTAGTCTTGTCTGTCTAGTCTTGTCTGTCTAGTCTGTCTGTCTAGTCTTGTCTGTCTAGTCTTGTCTGTCTAGTCTTGTCTGTCTAGTCTTGTCTGTCTAGTCTTGTCTGTCTAGTCTTGTCTGTCTAGTCTTGTCTGTCTAGTCTTGTCTGTCTAGTCTTGTCTGTCTAGTCTTGTCTGTCTAGTCTTGTCTGTCTAGTCTTGTCTGTCTAGTCTTGTCTGTCTAGTCTTGTCTGTCTAGTCTTGTCTGTCTAGTCTTGTCTGTCTAGTCTTGTCTGTCTAGTCTTGTCTGTCTAGTCTTGTCTGTCTAGTCTTGTCTGTCTAGTCTTGTCTGTCTAGTCTTGTCTGTCTAGTCTTGTCTGTCTAGTCTTGTCTGTCTAGTCTTGTCTGTCTAGTCTTGTCTGTCTAGTCTTGTCTGTCTAGTCTTGTCTGTCTAGTCTTGTCTGTCTAGTCTTGTCTGTCTAGTCTTGCTGTCTGTCTTGTCTGTCTAGTCTTGTCTGTCTAGTCTTGTCTGTCTAGTCTTGTCTGTCTAGTCTGTCTAGTCTTGTCTGTCTAGTCTTGTCTGTCTAGTCTTGTCTGTCTAGTCTTGTCTGTCTAGTCTTGTCTGTCTAGTCTTGTCTGTCTAGTCTTGTCTGTCTTTGTCTGTCTAGTCTTGTCTGTCTAGTCTTGTCTGTCTAGTCTTGTCTGTCTAGTCTTGTCTGTCTAGTCTTGTCTGTCTAGTCTTGTCTGTCTAGTCTTGTCTGTCTAGTCTTGTCTGTCTAGTCTTGTCTGTCTAGTCTTGTCTGTCTAGTCTTGTCTGTCTAGTCTTGTCTGTCTAGTCTTGTCTGTCTAGTCTTGTCTGTCTAGTCATGTCTGTCTAGTCTTGTCTGTCTAGTCTTGTCTGTCTAGTCTTGTCTGTCTAGTCTGTCTAGTCTTGTCTGTCTAGTCTTGTCTGTCCAGTCTTGTCTGTCTAGTCTTGTCTGTCTAGTCTTGTCTGTCTAGTCTTGCTGTCAGTCTTGTCTGTCTAGTCTTGTCTGTCTAGTCTTGTCTGTCTAGTCTTGTCTGTCTAGTCTTGTCTGTCTAGTCTTGTCTGTCTAGTCTTGTCTGTCTAGTCTTGTCTGTCTAGTCTTGTCTGTCTAGTCTTGTCTGTCTAGTCTTGTCTGTCTAGTCTTGTCTGTCTAGTCTTGTCTGTCTAGTCTTGTCTGTCTAGTCTTGTCTGTCTAGTCTTGTCTGTCTAGTCTGTCTAGTCTTGTCTGTCTAGTCTTGTCTGTCTAGTCTTGTCTGTCTAGTCTTGTCTGTCTAGTCTTGTCTGTCTAGTCTTGTCTGTCTAGTCTTGTCTGTCTAGTCTTGTCTGTCTAGTCTTGTCTGTCTAGTCTTGTCTGTCTAGTCTTGTCTGTCTAGTCTTGTCTGTCTAGTCTTGTCTGTCTAGTCTTGTCTGTCTAGTCTTGTCTGTCTAGTCTTGTCTGTCTAGTCTTGTCTGTCTAGTCTTGTCTGTCTAGTCTTGTCTGTCTAGTCTTGTCTGTCTAGTCTTGTCTGTCTAGTCTTGTCTGTCTAGTCTTGTCTGTCTAGTCTTGTCTGTCTAGTCTTGTCTGTCTAGTCTTGTCTGTCTAGTCTTGTCTGTCTAGTCTTGTCTGTCTAGTCTTGTCTGTCTAGTCTTGTCTGTCTAGTCTTGTCTGTCTAGTCTTGTCTGTCTAGTCTTGTCTGTCTAGTCTTGTCTGTCTAGTCTTGTCTGTCTAGTCTTGTCTGTCTAGTCTTGTCTGTCTAGTCTTGTCTAGTCTTGTCTGTCTAGTCTTGTCTGTCTAGTCTTGTCTGTCTAGTCTTGTCTGTCTAGTCTTGTCTGTCTAGTCTTGTCTGTCTAGTCTTGTCTGTCTAGTCTTGTCTGTCTAGTCTTGTCTGTCTAGTCTTGTCTGTCTAGTCTTGTCTGTCTAGTCTTGTCTGTCTAGTCTTGTCTGTCTAGTCTTGTCTGTCTAGTCTTGTCTGTCTAGTCTTGTCTGTCTAGTCTTGTCTGTCTAGTCTTGTCTGTCTAGTCTTGTCTGTCTAGTCTTGTCTGTCTAGTCTTGTCTGTCTAGTCTTGTCTGTCTAGTCTTGTCTGTCTAGTCTTGTCTGTCTAGTCTTGTCTGTCTAGTCTTGTCTGTCTAGTCTTGTCTGTCTAGTCTTGTCTGTCTAGTCTTGTCTGTCTAGTCTTGTCTGTCTAGTCTTGTCTGTCTAGTCTTGTCTGTCTAGTCTTGTCTGTCTAGTCTTGTCTGTCTAGTCTTGTCTGTCTAGTCTTGTCTGTCTAGTCTTGTCTGTCTAGTCTTGTCTGTCTAGTCTTGTCTGTCTAGTCTTGTCTGTCTAGTCTTGTCTGTCTAGTCTGTCTGTCTAGCTTGTCTGTCTAGTCTTGTCTGTCTAGTCTTGTCTGTCTAGTCTTGTCTGTCTAGTCTTGTCTGTCTAGTCTTGTCTGTCTAGTCTTGTCTGTCTAGTCTTGTCTGTCTAGTCTTGTCTGTCTAGTCTTGTCTGTCTAGTCTTGTCTGTCTAGTCTTGTCTGTCTAGTCTTGTCTGTCTAGTCTTGTCTGTCTAGTCTTGTCTGTCTAGTCTTGTCTGTCTAGTCTTGTCTGTCTAGTCTTGTCTGTCTAGTCTTGTCTGTCTAGTCTTGTCTAGTCTTGTCTGTCTAGTCTTGTCTGTCTAGTCTTGTCTGTCTAGTCTTGTCTGTCTAGTCTTGTCTAGTCTTGTCTGTCTAGTCTTGTCTGTCTAGTCTTGTCTGTCTAGTCTTGTCTGTCTAGTCTTGTCTGTCTAGTCTTGTCTGTCTAGTCTTGTCTGTCTAGTCTTGTCTGTCTAGTCTTGTCTGTCTAGTCTTGTCTGTCTAGTCTTGTCTGTCTAGTCTTGTCTGTCTAGTCTTGTCTGTCTAGTCTTGTCTGTCTAGTCTTGTCTGTCTAGTCTTGTCTGTCTAGTCTTGTCTGTCTAGTCTTGTCTGTCTAGTCTTGTCTGTCTAGTCTTGTCTGTCTAGTCTTGTCTGTCTAGTCTTGTCTGTCTAGTCTTGTCTGTCTAGTCTTGTCTGTCTAGTCTTGTCTGTCTAGTCTTGTCTGTCTAGTCTTGTCTGTCTAGTCTTGTCTGTCTAGTCTTGTCTGTCTAGTCTTGTCTGTCTAGTCTTGTCTGTCTAGTCTTGTCTGTCTAGTCTTGTCTGTCTACTCTTGTCTGTCTAGTCTTGTCTTGTGTGTCTAGTCTTGTCTGTCTAGTCTTGTCTGTCTAGTCTTGTCTGTCTAGTCTTGTCTGTCTAGTCTTGTCTGTCTAGTCTTGTCTGTCTAGTCTTGTCTGTCTAGTCTTGTCTGTCTAGTCTGTTAGCTTGTCTGTCTAGTCTTGTCTGTCTAGTCTTGTCTGTCTAGTCTTGTCTGTCTAGTCTTGTCTGTCTAGTCTTGTCTGTCTAGTCTTGTCTGTCTAGTCTTGTCTGTCTAGTCTTGTCTGTCTAGTCTTGTCTGTCTAGTCTTGTCTGTCTAGTCTTGTCTGTCTAGTCTTGTCTGTCTAGTCTTGTCTGTCTAGTCTTGTCTGTCTAGTCTTGTCTGTCTAGTCTTGTCTGTCTAGTCTTGTCTGTCTAGTCTTGTCTATCTAGTCTTGTCTGTCTAGTCTTGTCTGTCTAGTCTTGTCTGTCTAGTCTTGTCTGTCTAGTCTTGTCTGTCTAGTCTTATCTGTCTAGTCTTGTCTGTCTAGTCTTGTCTGTCGAGTCTTGTCTGTCTAGTCTTGTCTTTTAGTCTTGTCTGTCTAGTCTTGTCTGTCTAGTCTTGTCTGTCTAGTCTTGTCTGTCTAGTCTTGTCTGTCTAGTCTTGTCTGTCTAGTCTTGTCTGTCTAGTCTTGTCTGTCTAGTCTTGTCTGTCTAGTCTTGTCTGTCTAGTCTTGTCTGTCTAGTCTTGTCTGTCTAGTCTTGTCTGTCTAGTCTTGTCTGTCTAGTTTTGTCTGTCTAGTCTTGTCTGTCTAGTCTTGTCTGTCTAGTCTTGTCTGTCTAGTCTTGTCTGTCTAGTCTTGTCTGTCTAGTCTTGTCTGTCTAGTCTTGTCTGTCTAGTCTTGTCTGTCTAGTCTTGTCTGTCTAGTCTTGTCTGTCTAGTCTTGTCTGTCTAGTCTTGTCTGTCTAGTCTTGTCTGTATAGTCTTGTCTGTCTAGTCTTGTCTGTCTAGTCTTGTCTGTCTAGTCTTGTCTGTCTAGTCTTGTCTGTCTAGTCTTGTCTGTCTAGTCTTGTCTGTCTAGTCTTGTCTGTCTAGTCTTGTCTGTCTAGTCTTGTCTGTCTAGTCTTGTCTGTCTAGTCTTGTCTGTCTAGTCTTGTCTGTCTAGTCTTGTCTGTCTAGTCTTGTCTGTCTAGTCTTGTCTGTCTAGTCTTGTCTGTCTAGTCTTGTCTGTCTAGTCTTGTCTGTCTAGTCTTGTCTGTCTAGTCTTGTCTGTCTAGTCTTGTCTGTCTAGTCTTGTCTGTCTAGTCTTGTCTGTCTAGTCTTGTATGTCTAGTCTTGTCTGTCTAGTCTTGTCTGTCTAGTCTTGTCTGTCTAGTCTTGTCTTCTAGTCTTGTCTGTCTAGTCTTGTCTGTCTAGTCTTGTCTTTCTAGTCTTGACTGTCTAGTCTTGTCTGTCTAGTCTTGTTTGTCTAGTCTTGTCTGTCTAGTCTTGTCTGTCTAGTCTTGTCTGTCTAGTCTTGTCTGTCTAGTCTTGTCTGTCTAGTCTTGTCTGTCTAGTCTTGTCTGTCTAGTCTTGTCTGTCTATTCTTGTATGTCTAGTCTTGTCTGTCTAGTCTTGTCTGTCTAGTCTTGTCTGTCTAGTCTTGTCTGTCTAGTCTTGTCTGTGTAGTCTTGTCTGTCTAGTCTTGTCTGTCTAGTCTTGTCTGTCTAGTCTTGTCTGTCTAGTCTTGTCTGTCTAGTCTTATCTGTCTAGTCTTGTCTGTCTAGTCTTGTCTGTCTAGTCTTGACTGTCTAGTCATGTCTGTCTAGTCTTGTCTGTCTAGTCTTGTCTGTCTAGTCTTGTCTGTCTAGTCTTGTCTGTCTAGTCTTGTCTGTCTAGTCTTGTCTGTCTAGTCTTGTCCGTCTAGTCTTGTCCGTCTAGTCTTGTCTGTCTTGTCTGTCTAGTCTTGTCTGTCTAGTCTTGTCTGTCTAGTCTTGTCTGTCTAGTCTTGTCTGTCTAGTCTTGTCTGTCTAGTCTTGTCTGTCTAGTCTTGTCTGTCTAGTCTTGTCTGTCTAGTCTTGTCTGTCTAGTCTTGTATGTCTAGTCTTGTCTGTCTAGTCTTGTCTGTCTAGTCTTGTCTGTCTAGTCTTGTCTGTCTAGTCTTGTCTGTCTAGTCTTGTCTGTCTAGTCTTGTCCGTCTAGTCTTGTCCGTCTAGTCTTGTCTGTCTAGTCTTGTCTGTCTAGTCTTGTCTGTCTAGTCTTGTCTGTCTAGTCTTGTCTGTCTAGTCTTGTCTGTCTAGTCTTGTCTGTCTAGTCTTGTCTGTCTAGTCTTGTCTGTCTAGTCTTGTCTGTCTAGTCTTGTCTGTCTAGTCTTGTCTGTCTATCTGTCTGTCTTGTCTGTCTAGTCTTGTCTGTCTAGTCTTGTCTGTCTAGTCTTGTCTGTCTAGTCTTGTCTGTCTAGTCTTGTCTGTCTAGTCTTGTCTGTCTAGTCTTGTCTGTCTAGTCTTGTCTGTCTAGTCTTGTCTGTCTAGTCTTGTCTGTCTAGTCTTGTCTGTCTAGTCTTGTCTGTCTAGTCTTGTCTGTCTAGTCTTGTCTGTCTAGTCTTGTCTGTCTAGTCTTGTCTGTCTAGTCTTGTCTGTCTAGTCTTGTCTGTCTAGTCTTGTCTGTCTAGTCTTGTCTGTCTAGTCTTGTCTGTCTAGGTCTTGTCTGTCTAGTCTTGTCTGTCTAGTCTTGTCTGTCTAGTCTTGTCTGTCTAGTCTTGTCTGTCTAGTCTTGTCTGTCTAGTCTTGTCTGTCTAGTCTTGTCTGTCTAGTCTTGTCTGTCTAGTCTTGTCTGTCTAGTCTTGTCTGTCTAGTCTTGTCTGTCTAGTCTTGTCTGTCTAGTCTTGTCTGTCTAGTCTTGTCTGTCTAGTCTTGTCTGTCTAGTCTTGTCTGTCTAGTCTTGTCTGTCTAGTCTTGTCTGTCTAGTCTTGTCTGTCTAGTCTTGTCTGTCTAGTCTTGTCTGTCTAGTCTTGTCTGTCTAGTCTTGTCTGTCTAGTCTTGTCTGTCTAGTCTTGTCTGTCTAGTCTTGTCTGTCTAGTCTTGTCTGTCTAGTCTTGTCTGTCTAGTCTTGTCTGTCTAGTCTTGTCTGTCTAGTCTTGTCTGTCTAGTCTTGTCTGTCTAGTCTTGTCTGTCTAGTCTTGTCTGTCTAGTCTTGTCTGTCTAGTCTTGTCTAGTCTGTTCTGTCTAGTCTTGTCTGTCTAGTCTTGTCTGTCTAGTCTTGTCTGTCTAGTCTTGTCTGTCTAGTCTTTGTCTGTCTAGTCTTGTCTGTCTAGTCTTGTCTGTCTAGTCTTGTCTGTCTAGTCTTGTCTGTCTAGTCTTGTCTGTCTAGTCTTGTCTGTCTACTCTTGTCTGTCTAGTCTTGTCTGTCTAGTCTTGTCTGTCTAGTCTTGTCTGTCTAGTCTTGTCTGTCTAGTCTTGTCTGTCTAGTCTTGTCTGTCTAGTCTTGTCTGTCTAGTCTTGTCTGTCTGGTCTTGTCTGTCTAGTCTTGTCTGTCTAGTCTTGTCTGTCTAGTCTTGTCTGTCTAGTCTTGTCTGTCTAGTCTTGTCTGTCTAGTCTTGTCTGTCTAGTCTTGTCTGTCTAGTCTTGTCTGTCTAGTCTTGTCTGTCTAGTCTTGTCTGTCTAGTCTTGTCTGTCTAGTCTTGTCTGTCTAGTCTTGTCTGTCTAGTCTTGTCTGTCTAGTCTTGTCTGTCTAGTCTTGTCTGTCTAGTCTTGTCTGTCTAGTCTTGTCTGTCTAGTCTTGTCTGTCTAGTCTTGTCTGTCTAGTCTTGTCTGTCTAGTCTTGTCTGTCTAGTCTTGTCTAGTCTTGTCTGTCTAGTCTTGTCTGTCTAGTCTTGTCTGTCTAGTCTTGTCTGTCTAGTCTTGTCTGTCTAGTCTTGTCTGTCTAGTCTTGTCTGTCTAGTCTTGTCTGTCTAGTCTTGTCTGTCTAGTCTTGTCTGTCTAGTCTTGTCTGTCTAGTCTTGTCTGTCTAGTCTTGTCTGTCTAGTCTTGTCTGTCTAGTCTTGTCTGTCTAGTCTTGTCTGTGTAGTCTTGTCTGTCTAGTCTTGTCTGTCTAGTCTTGTCTGTCTAGTCTTGTCTGTCTAGTCTTGTCTGTCTAGTCTTGTCTGTCTAGTCTTGTCTGTCTAGTCTTGTCTGTCTAGTCTTATCTGTCTAGTCTTGTCTGTCTAGTCTTCTCTGTCTAGTCTTGTCTGTCTAGTCTGTCTGTCTAGTCTTGTCTGTCTAGTCTTGTCTGTCTACTCTTGTCTGTCTACTCTTGTCTGTCTAGTCTTGTGTGTCTAGTCTTGTGTGTCTAGTCTTGTCTGTCTAGTCTTGTCTGTCTAGTCTTGTCTGTCTAGTCTTGTCTGTCTAGTCTTGTCTGTCTAGTCTTGTCTGTCTAGTCTTGTCTGTCTAGTCTTGTCTGTATAGGCTTGTCTGTCTAGTCTTGTCTGTCTAGTCTTGTCTGTCTAGTCTTGTCTGTCTAGTCTTGTCTGTCTAGTCTTGTCTGTCTAGTCTTGTCTGTCTAGTCTTGTCTGTCTAGTCTTGTCTGTCTAGTCTTGTCTGTCTAGTCTTGTCTGTCTAGTCTTGTCTGTCTAGTCTTGTCTGTCTAGTCTTGTCTGTCTAGTCTTGTCTGTCTAGTTTGTCTGTCTAGTCTTGTCTGTCTAGTCTTGTCTGTCTAGTCTTGTCTATCTAGTCTTGTCTGTCTAGTCTTGTCTGTCTAGTCTTGTCTGTCTAGTCTTGTCTGTCTAGTCTTGTCTGTCTAGTCTTATCTGTCTAGTCTTGTCTGTCTAGTCTTGTCTGTCGAGTCTTGTCTGTCTAGTCTTGTCTTTTTAGTCTTGTCTGTCTAGTCTTGTCTGTCTAGTCTTGTCTGTCTAGTCTGTCTGTCTAGTCTTGTCTGTCTAGTCTTGTCTGTCTAGTCTTGTCTGTCTAGTCTTGTCTGTCTAGTCTTGTCTGTCTAGTCTTGTCTGTCTAGTCTTGTCTGTCTAGTCTTGTCTGTCTAGTCTTGTCTGTCTAGTCTTGTCTGTCTAGTCTTGTCTGTCTAGTCTTGTCTGTCTAGTCTTGTCTGTCTAGTCTTGTCTGTCTAGTCTTGTCTGTCTAGTCTTGTCTGTCTAGTCTTGTCTGTCTAGTCTTGTCTGTCTAGTCTTGTCTGTCTAGTCTTGTCTGTCTAGTCTTGTCTGTCTAGTCTTGTCTGTCTAGTCTTGTCTGTCTAGTCTTGTCTGTCTAGTCTTGTCTGTCTAGTCTTGTCTGTCTAGTCTTGTCTGTCTAGTCTTGTCTGTCTAGTCTTGTCTGTCTAGTCTTGTCTGTCTAGTCTTGTCTGTCTAGTCTTGTCTGTCTAGTCTTGTCTGTCTAGTCTTGTCTGTCTAGTCTTGTCTGTCTAGTCTTGTCTAGTCTTGTCTGTCTAGTCTTGTCTGTCTAGTCTTGTCTGTCTAGTCTTGTCTGTCTAGTCTTGTCTGTCTAGTCTTGTCTGTCTAGTCTTGTCTGTCTAGTCTTGTCTGTCTAGTCTTGTCTGTCTAGTCTTGTCTGTCTAGTCTTGTCTGTCTAGTCTTGTCTGTCTAGTCTTGTCTGTCTAGTCTTGTCTGTCTAGTCTTGTCTTCTAGTCTTGTCTGTCTAGTCTTGTCTGTCTAGTCTTGTCTGTCTAGTCTTGACTGTCTAGTCTTGTCTGTCTAGTCTTGTCTGTCTAGTCTTGTCTGTCTAGTCTTGTCTGTCTAGTCTTGTCTGTCTAGTCTTGTCTGTCTAGTCTTGTCTGTCTAGTCTTGTCTGTCTAGTCTTGTCTGTCTAGTCTTGTCTGTCTAGTCTGTCTGTCTAGTCTTGTCTGTCTAGTCTTGTCTGTCTAGTCTTGTCTGTCTAGTCTTGTCTGTCTAGTCTTGTCTGTCTAGTCTTGTCTGTCTAGTCTTGTCTGTCTAGTCTTGTCTGTCTAGTCTTGTCTGTCTAGTCTTGTCTGTCTAGTCTTGTCTGTCTAGTCTTGTCTGTCTAGTCTGTCTGTCTTGTCTAGTCTTGTCTGTCTAGTCTTGTCTGTCTAGTCTTGTCTGTCTAGTCTTGTCTGTCTAGTCTTGTCTGTCTAGTCTTGTCTGTCTAGTCTTGTCTGTCTAGTCTTGTCTGTCTAGTCTTGTCAGTCTAGTCTTGTCTGTCTAGTCTTGTCTGTCTAGTCTTGTCTGTCTAGTCTTGTCTGTCTAGTCTTGTCTGTCTAGTCTTGTCTGTCTAGTCTTGTCTGTCTAGTCTTGTCTGTCTAGTCTTGTCTGTCTAGTCTTGTCTGTCTAGTCTTGTCTGTCTAGTCTTGTCTGTCTAGTCTTGTCTGTCTAGTCTTGTCTGTCTAGTCTTGTCTGTCTAGTCTTGTCTGTCTAGTCTTGTCTGTCTAGTCTTGTCTGTCTAGTCTTGTCTGTCTAGTCTTGTCTGTCTAGTCTTGTCTGTCTAGTCTTGTCTGTCTAGTCTTGTCTGTCTAGTCTTGTCTGTCTAGTCTTGTCTGTCTAGTCTGTCTGTCTAGTCTTGTCTGTCTAGTCTTGTCTGTCTAGTCTTGTCTGTCTAGTCTTGTCTGTCTAGTCTTGTCTGTCTAGTCTTGTCTGTCTAGTCTGTCTAGTCTTGTCTGTCTAGTCTTGTCTGTCTAGTCTTGTCTGTCTAGTCTTGTCTGTCTAGTCTTGTCTGTCTAGTCTTGTCTGTCTAGTCTTGTCTGTCTAGTCTTGTCTGTCTAGTCTTGTCTGTCTAGTCTTGTCTGTCTAGTCTTGTCTGTCTAGTCTTGTCTGTCTAGTCTTGTCTGTCTAGTCTTGTCTGTCTAGTCTTGTCTGTCTAGTCTTGTCTGTCTAGTCTTGTCTGTCTAGTCTTGTCTGTCTAGTCTTGTCTGTCTAGTCTTGTCTGTCTAGTCTTGTCTGTCTAGTCTTGTCTGTCTAGTCTTGTCTGTCTAGTCTTGTCTGTCTAGTCTTGTCTGTCTAGTCTTGTCTGTCTAGTCTTGTCTGTCTAGTCTTGTCTGTCTAGTCTTGTCTGTCCTAGTCTTGTCTGTCTAGTCTTGTCTGTCTAGTCTTGTCTGTCTAGTCTTGTCTGTCTAGTCTTGTCTGTCTAGTCTTGTCTGTCTAGTCTTGTCTGTCTAGTCTTGTCTAGTCTTGTCTGTCTAGTCTTGTCTGTCTAGTCTTGTCTGTCTAGTCTTGTCTGTCTAGTCTTGTCTGTCTAGTCTTGTCTGTCTAGTCTTGTCTGTCTAGTCTTGTCTGTCTAGTCTTGTCTGTCTAGTCTTGTCTGTCTAGTCTTGTCTGTCTAGTCTTGTCTGTCTAGTCTTGTCTGTCTAGTCTTGTCTGTCTAGTCTTGTCTGTCTAGTCTTGTCTGTCTAGTCTTGTCTGTCTAGTCTTGTCTGTCTAGTCTTGTCTGTCTAGTCTTGTCTGTCTAGTCTTGTCTGTCTAGTCTTGTCTGTCTAGTCTTGTCTGTCTAGTCTTGTCTGTCTAGTCTTGTCTGTCTAGTCTTATCTGTCTAGTCTTGTCTGTCTTGTTGTCTGTAGTCTTGTCTGTCTAGTCTTGTCTGTCTAGTCTTGTCTGTCTAGTCTTGTCTGTCTAGTCTTGTCTATCTACTCTTGTCTGTCTACTCTTGTCTGTCTAGTCTTGTGTGTCTAGTCTTGTGTGTCTAGTCTTGTCTGTATAGTCTTGTCTGTCTAGTCTTGTCTGTCTAGTCTTGTCTGTCTAGTCTTGTCTGTCTAGTCTTGTCTGTATAGGCTTGTCTGTCTAGTCTTGTCTGTCTAGTCTTGTCTGTCTAGTCTTGTCTGTCTAGTCTTGTCTGTCTAGTCTTGTCTGTCTAGTCTTGTCTGTCTAGTCTTGTCTGTCTAGTCTTGTCTGTCTAGTCTTGTCTGTCTAGTCTTGTCTGTCTAGTCTTGTCTGTCTAGTCTTGTCTGTCTAGTCTTGTCTGTCTAGTCTTGTCTGTCTAGTCTTGTCTGTCTAGTCTTGTCTGTCTAGTCTTGTCTGTTAGTCTTGTCTGTCTAGTCTTGTCTGTCTAGTCTTGTCTGTCTAGTCTTGTCTGTCTAGTCTTGTCTGTCTAGTCTTGTCTGTCTAGTCTTGTCTGTCTAGTCTTGTCTGTCTAGTCTTGTCTGTCTAGTCTTGTCTGTCTAGTCTTGTCTGTCTAGTCTTGTCTGTCTAGTCTTGTCTGTCTAGTCTTGTCTGTCTAGTCTTATCTGTCTAGTCTTGTCTGTCTAGTCTTGTCTGTCTAGTCTTGTCTTTTAGTCTTGTCTGTCTAGTCTTGTCTGTCTAGTCTTGTCTGTCTAGTCTTGTCTGTCTAGTCTTGTCTGTCTAGTCTTGTCTGTCTAGTCTTGTCTGTCTAGTCTTGTCTGTCTAGTCTTGTCTGTCTAGTCTTGTCTGTGTAGTCTTGTCTGTCTAGTCTTGTCTGTCTAGTCTTGTCTGTCTAGTCTTGTCTGTCTAGTCTTGTCTGTCTAGTCTTATCTGTCTAGTCTTGTCTGTCTAGTCTTGTCTGTCTAGTCTTGACTGTCTAGTCATGTCTGTCTAGTCTTGTCTGTCTAGTCTTGTCTGTCTAGTCTTGTCTGTCTAGTCTTGTCTGTCTAGTCTTGTCTGTAGTCTATGTCTAGTCTTGTCTGTCCAGTCTTGTCTGTCCAGTCTTGTCTGTCTAGTCTTGTCTGTCTAGTCTGTCTGTCTAGTCTTGTCTGTCTAGTCTTGTCTGTCTAGTCTTGTCTGTCTAGTCTTGTCTGTCTAGTCTTGTCTGTCTAGTCTTGTCTGTCTAGTCTTGTCTGTCTAGTCTTGTCTGTCTAGTCTTGTCTGTCTAGTCTTGTCTGTCTAGTCTT
>OX155897.1:34431256-34537873 GCA_944588485.1 Phosphuga atrata
ACAGACAAGACTAGACAGACAAGACTAGACAGACAAGACTAGACAGACAAGACTAGACAGACAAGACTAGACAGACAAGACTAGACAGACAAGACTAGACAGACAAGACTAGACAGACAAGACTAGACAGACAAGACTAGACAGACAAGACTAGACAGACAAGACTAGACAGACAAGACTAGACAGACTAGACAGACAAGACTAGACAGACAAGACTAGACAGACAAGACTAGACAGACAAGACTAGACAGACAAGACTAGACAGACAAGACTAGACAGACAAGACTAGACAGACAAGACTAGACAGACAAGACTAGACAGACAAGACTAGACAGACAAGACTAGACAGACAAGACTAGACAGACAAGACTAGACAGACAAGACTAGACAGACAAGACTAGACAGACAAGACTAGACAGACAAGACTAGACAGACAAGACTAGACAGACAAGACTAGACAGACAAGACTAGACAGACAAGACTAGACAGACAAGACTAGACAGACAAGACTAGACAGACAAGACTAGACAGACAAGACTAGACAGACAAGACTAGACAGACAAGACTAGACAGACAAGACTAGACAGACAAGACTAGACAGACAAGACTAGACAGACAAGACTAGACAGACAAGACTAGACAGACAAGACTAGACAGACAAGACTAGACAGACAAGACTAGACAGACAAGACTAGACAGACAAGACTAGACAGACAAGACTAGACAGACAAGACTAGACAGACAAGACTAGACAGACAAGACTAGACAGACAAGACTAGACAGACAAGACTAGACAGACAAGACTAGACAGACAAGACTAGACAGACAAGACTAGACAGACAAGACTAGACAGACAAGACTAGACAGACAAGACTAGACAGACAAGACTAGACAGACAAGACTAGACAGACAAGACTAGACAGACAAGACTAGACAGACAAGACTAGACAGACAAGACTAGACAGACAAGACTAGACAGACAAGACTAGACAGACAAGACTAGACAGACAAGACTAGACAGACAAGACTAGACAGACAAGACTAGACAGACAAGACTAGACAGACAAGACTAGACAGACAAGACTAGACAGACAAGACTAGACAGACAAGACTAGACAGACAAGACTAGACAGACAAGACTAGACAGACAAGACTAGACAGACAAGACTAGACAGACAAGACTAGACAGACAAGACTAGACAGACAAGACTAGACAGACAAGACTAGACAAGACTAGACAGACAAGACTAGACAGACAGACTAGACAGACTAGACAGACTAGACAGACTAGACAGACTAGACAGACTAGACAGACTAGACAGACTAGACAGACTAGACAGACTAGACAGACTAGACAGACTAGACAGACTAGACAGACTAGACAGACTAGACAGACTAGACAGACTAGACAGACTAGACAGACTAGACAGACTAGACAGACTAGACAGACTAGACAGACTAGACAGACTAGACAGACTAGACAGACTAGACAGACTAGACAGACTAGACAGACTAGACAGACTAGACAGACTAGACAGACTAGACAGACTAGACAGACTAGACAGACTAGACAGACTAGACAGACTAGACAGACTAGACAGACTAGACAGACTAGACAGACTAGACAGACTAGACAGACTAGACAGACTAGACAGACTAGACAGACTAGACAGACTAGACAGACTAGACAGACTAGACAGACTAGACAGACTAGACAGACTAGACAGACTAGACAGACTAGACAGACTAGACAGACTAGACAGACTAGACAGACTAGACAGACTAGACAGACTAGACAGACTAGACAGACTAGACAGACTAGACAGACTAGACAGACTAGACAGACTAGACAGACTAGACAGACTAGACAGACTAGACAGACTAGACAGACTAGACAGACTAGACAGACTAGACAGACTAGACAGACTAGACAGACTAGACAGACTAGACAGACTAGACAGACTAGACAGACTAGACAGACTAGACAGACTAGACAGACTAGACAGACTAGACAGACTAGACAGACTAGACAGACTAGACAGACTAGACAGACTAGACAGACTAGACAGACTAGACAGACTAGACAGACTAGACAGACTAGACAGACTAGACAGACTAGACAGACTAGACAGACTAGACAGACTAGACAGACTAGACAGACTAGACAGACTAGACAGACTAGACAGACTAGACAGACTAGACAGACTAGACAGACTAGACAGACTAGACAGACTAGACAGACTAGACAGACTAGACAGACTAGACAGACTAGACAGACTAGACAGACTAGACAGACTAGACAGACTAGACAGACTAGACAGACTAGACAGACTAGACAGACTAGACAGACTAGACAGACTAGACAGACTAGACAGACTAGACAGACTAGACAGACTAGACAGACTAGACAGACTAGACAGACTAGACAGACTAGACAGACTAGACAGACTAGACAGACTAGACAGACTAGACAGACTAGACAGACTAGACAGACTAGACAGACTAGACAGACTAGACAGACTAGACAGACTAGACAGACTAGACAGACTAGACAGACTAGACAGACTAGACAGACTAGACAGACTAGACAGACTAGACAGACTAGACAGACTAGACAGACTAGACAGACTAGACAGACTAGACAGACTAGACAGACTAGACAGACTAGACAGACTAGACAGACTAGACAGACTAGACAGACTAGACAGACTAGACAGACTCGACAGACTAGACAGACTAGACAGACTAGACAGACTAGACAGACTAGACAGACTAGACAGACTAGACAGACTAGACAGACTAGACAGACTAGACAGACTAGACAGACTAGACAGACTAGACAGACTAGACAGACTAGACAGACTAGACAGACTAGACAGACAAGACTAGACAGGCAAGACCAGACAGACAAGACCAGACAGACAAGACCAGACAGACAAGAATAGACAGACAAGACTAGACAGACAAGATTAGACAGACAAGACTAGACAGACAAGACTAGACAGACAAGACTAGACAGACAAGACTAGACAGACAAGACTAGACAGACAAGACTAGACAGACAAGACTAGACAGACAAGACTAGACAAGACTAGACAGACAAGACTAGACAGACAAGACTAGACAAACAAGACTAGACAGACAAGACTAGACAGACTAGACAGACAAGACTAGACAGACTAGACTGGACAGACAAGACTAGAGAGATAAGACTAGACAAATATGTCTAGATAACTATGTAGGGACAAGACTATACAAAGTAGACTAAGCAGGACGAGATAAGACAAACCAAATTTGTACATATAAGACTGGACAGACAAGACTGGACAGACAAGACTGGACACACAAGACTGGGCTGACAAGACTAGATAGACAAGACTAGACAGTCAAAACTAGACAGATAATACTAGACAGACGGGACTAGGCAGACAATTCTAGACAAATAAAACTACACAGATAAGACTAGACAGACAAGAATAGACAAACTAGGCTAGACAAACATATCTAGATAGATAAGACAAGTATGATGGTTAAGTATGTACGGACAACACTATACAAAGTAGACTAAGCAGGTCGAGATAAGATAAATCAAATTAGAGTGACTGCTGTAAAAAAAATGTTATAGTTTATTGATTTTGTATGTAAATTTGAATTTACTGAAGCAGTCAATGGAATGATCGTGTGGAAACTATAAAACGTAGAAAGTGGTTTCCGCCAGAATCTTAAACATCATTAACATATTTAATGAGGTCAGATTTGCTTTTTATGGTTATTTGTGAATAGTAGATGTGAAAAATGGTCAATTTGAAAAATAAAGTGGACGATGAACTTGAATACCTAGGAAATGGATTTCCTGCAACTGTTTTAAAGACACTTAATGTATTCCTGTACCTATGATTTAGTAGAATCAGTTTCCCTTTGTGATATAGATAAGTGGTTATATCCAATTTAGATATTACTTAAAATAAATGTCTAGTTATCTATTTATTGCGAAGAAGTTTAATATTGTTTGCTTTACCCTCTGAGCCTCGGCGGCATTAAAAGTCTTCTACCTTTTTGATGCATAAATGTTATGACTTTTTAAAGCCGTTTTATTTTAAAGCCGCTTCTGTATTGAACCAAGCATTGTAATCGTGGGATACTTTTTGAATGCACATAAAAATTCTTCCGGAATTAAATTAATCGTGCATTTAGCAAATTATAGTTTATATCCAAAAAACAAAATATTTTAGCAAATAGCATTTAATCGTACAGAATATGTAATTCCAGGTAAACCAAGTTGCACAGGAATCGTATGTAATAATAAATAGATAACTAGACATATGTTTTAACTAATGTCTATTTAGGATCATCTTAGGCTCTATATCATAAAGGGAAACTATTTCTACGCAACATAAATATAAATAGAAATAAATATAGATGTACTCAACATATGGTGGGATACATGGTAGGACTCATACATGCTGGGATAGTTTTGAACCACCTCGCAATATTGCAATAGCCATATACAAATTTCTGTGCAACATAGTCTTTTTATTTCCTCAAAGTGTTAAACTTTAGCGTAACTCACAATTATTAAATAGTTATAGTTGTTACTAATTGTCGGTAATTAACCTGAGCGGACTAGATAAGTACCTATGATCTAAAACAATATAAGTAATGTGGAAAAAGCTTTCTCATCGTGTGCAGACTGGAAGAAATCATGTAGCATTTAATCGTACAGGATATGTAATTCCTGGTAGTTTAACATTTGCATTGGGTCTTTGTAGCTATCCATTAAATTTATGCGTGGGAAAACTAGCCATAAGAACGCGCTGGGATTGCCCAAGCGAAAAATTTCCTGACCTGTTGTTGTCTATAAACTCCCAATATTTTCCTAAACGTATTTTTTTCAGTGTGGGGTTTGCCGCCCCACGCCATGCGGGCAAACACAACACATTATCAAACAAAAAAAACGGCTTTTTATGGACGCAGGGCGGATAGTTTAATTAAGATTCACGTCGATATGGTAATAGTTTGAGGGGAATTTAATAAATTTTAAATAGGGCTAGTATTTTATTAGCTTACATTTTTATAACTTGTTTGGAATTAGATTTATGAAAACGTAAGTTCACTCTGAATAACTTACTATGTTTAATCTGTGAATCAAAATCTTGTTAAATACTAAATGATACAAATATGAGTTTAGTTAGTTCACTTAACGTCTCTTGAATTAAATCTTAGCTTATTCTAACTATTTTCGAGACAACTATCCTGCCGGTCCAGTTTTGCTTGTTTCTTGTCGGTCTAGTCTTGTCTGCCTAGTATTGTCGGTCTAGTCTTGTCGGTTTAGTCTTGTCTATCTAGTCTTGTCTGTCTAGTCTTGTCTGTCTAGTCTAGTATGTCTAGTCAAATCAAATCAAATCAAATTAGTTTATTTCCTTATTCAAGTTACATAACTAAGGGAAATATGTCAAACAAATACAAATATTATATAGTAAAATACATAAATAATAAAAAATATTAAAATCATTTTTTCAACTCTGCTCTCTCTCTCCATTGATGAAATCTTCCACACTGTAGGGTTCTAACTCATTTATGAGGTTGAATATTTGTTTTTTAAATATTTTGAAATTTTTTATATCCTTTATATGTCTGGGCAGGTGATTGTAGAATGTAATACACCTATAATAGGTACCTTTCTCTGTTAATGATAAACTGTGAATTGGTGGCACATATTCCAAATGTTTCGCTCTTGACAAAGTTATTTTTATGCTTGAAATTATAAATTAGTATCTCATAAATGTATTGTCCCGGTACAGTTAAGATATTAGCTTGCATGAATTTTCCTTTGCAGGATTGATTATATTCCAGATTCAATATGATTCGTAGAGCTTGTTTCTGAATCTTGAAAACATGTAATGTTTTAATAAACTGTAATGTTTTTTCTAGAACCCCAAAAAATTATGCCAAACCGGGTATGTGATTGAAAATTTGCATAGTATACCATTTTTAGAATTTTTGGGCTTAGAACTTTTTGTAATATTCTTAAAGAAAATGTCATTTAATTTAAATGGCTAACTAAGAAGTGTATGTGTGTTCTCCAATTTAAAGTGTCGTCAAAGTGTATCCCAAAAGCTTCACACTCTCTTTTATATAAACTGTGTTTTTCTTGTCTGTCTGTCTAGTCTTCTTTGTCTAGTCTTGTCTGTCTAGTCTTGTCTGTCTAGTCTTGTCTGTCTAGTCTTGTCTGTCTAGTCTTGTCTGTCCAGTCTTGTCTGTCCAGTCTTGTCTGTCCAGTCTTGTCTGTCCAGTCTTGTCTGTCCAGTCTGGTCTGTCTAGTCTTGTCTGTCTAGTCTTGTCTGTCTAGTCTTGTCTGTCTAGTCTTGTCTGACTAGTCCTGTCTGTCTAGTCCTGTCTGTCTAGTCCTGTCTGTCTAGTCCTGTCTGTCAAGTCCTGTCTGTCTAGTCATGTCTGTCTAGTCTTGTCTGTCTAGTCTTGTCTGTCTAGTCTTGTCTGTCTAGTCTTGTCTGTCTAGTCTTGTCTGTCTAGTCTTGTCTGTCTAGTCTTGTCTGTCTAGTCTTGTCTGTCTAGTCTTGTCTGTCTAGTCTTGTCTGTCTAGTCTTGTCTGTCTAGTCTTGTCTGTCTAGTCTTGTCTGTCTAGTCTTGTCTGTCTAGTCTTGTCTGTCTAGTCTTGTCTGTCTAGTCTTGTCTGTCTAGTCAAATCAAATCAAATCAAATCAATTTATTCCATTATTTAAGCATACATAGAAAGTGTGTATAATAAAAATAATACATATTACAATTGTAGGCTAAAATGGAATTTGTCAAATAGCTCTTTTTTCAAAAACTTTTGTAGGAGTTTATACCAGTATAAAATTCTTGAAGCGTGTATGGCTCAATTTCTAAGAGGATGCGTTTCAGCTCCTTCTTAAACTCGTTAACTTTTTTTATCGATTTAATATAAGGTGGTAGCTTGTTAAATAATGCTATATTGCTGTATGGTGGTACCTTTTCTGTCAGGGTTAGCTTGTGTGGGAGTTTCTTATAACTTGTATTTTTATTTCTTGTGTCCCTTGTGTGATGGAACTGATGTTCTTCAAATAACTGTTTATTTTTGACCAAAAATAGTATAGATTCATACACATACGTGCCGCTCACCGTTAGTATATTAGCTTTTCTAAAGACATCTCTGCATGTTTCTGCGTAGCTTAAATTATATATTGTCCTTACTGCCGCCTTTTGGATCTTGAAGACATCGCTAATTAATGTACCGCGCCCCCAGAACATGATACCAAATTTTAAATGGCTGTGAAACATTGCAAAGTAAACAATTTTTAGTACATCCTGGTTCAAGTATCGTGCTAGGGTTCTAAGAGCATAAAGTCCCTTATTTAGTTGCTTAGTTAGATTTAATATGTGGGTTGTCCAGTCGAGTGTATCGTTGATATATAGTCCAAGTAGTCTTCCGTCATGTTGAACTCTTATAGTACTATCATTCCAAGATATTTCGTTATTATATGTGCGATTGTCTCTTTTAGTTTTGAATATTATTAAGTTGGTCTTCTCGTTGTTTAAAACCATTCTGTTTTGGTTGAACCATGTTGTAACTGCTGTGATTGCTGATTTGATGTTAGGCTCAATATCTTTAACTGATTTATTTGCTGATATAAGGGTAGTGTCATCTGCATACATAACCATTTTAGTGGAATTATTTATGGAGACAGTTGGCAGGTCATTAATATATAGTGTGAATAAAAGAGGCCCCAAGATGCTGCCTTGGGGGATTCCCATTTTAACTGTCAAAGGATTCGATCTAACTCTGCCTTTAGTTGTGGGCAATTCTACTATTTGTTCTCGGTTCGTTAGGTAAGAGGAGATCCATTGCAGTGCTATGCCTCTGATTCCATATTTTGTTAGCTTCTTTTGTAAAATGGTATGGTCGACCGTATCGTAAGCTTTCGACAAATCTAGTAGTATCCCGCAAGGTATATGGTGTTTTTCTAATTGTTCCGTAGCCTCTCTAATAAATTGGAAGCATGCTGTATCGGTGCTCCGCCCTTTGATAAAACCGTGCTGATAACTACTTATTGTATTATG
This sequence comes from Phosphuga atrata, assembly GCA_944588485.1. Taxonomy (NCBI): domain Eukaryota; kingdom Metazoa; phylum Arthropoda; class Insecta; order Coleoptera; family Silphidae; genus Phosphuga; species Phosphuga atrata. The sequence goes on from OX155897.1 coordinate 34,439,336, forward strand.
CTTGTTAGTAAAATTAACGATTCTCTTATAGATTAATTTCTCAATAATTTTTGAAAAGGATGACTGTATGCTGATAGGTCTGAAGTTCTCTATTTTGTCTCTTTCTCCCTTTTTATATACTGGAATAATTTTTGATGTTTTTAAAGATTCCGGGAAAATTCCTTCCATAAATGAATTATTGATAATTATTACCATGGGTTCTATTATTTCTGACGCTACATATTTTATTATTGATATAGGTACTTCATCTATTCCGGCGCTTCTTGTGTTTTTTAGATTTTTGATCTCCTTAATGAGTTCTTCTTGGCAGGTTGGGCGTAAGAAAATAGATTCACTATTTATGCTTATGTTATCACTGAACGGTTCATTTAGTAAATGTTCAGTCATTTTTTTCGCCTTTCCAGCGAAAAATGTATTAATAGTGTTGGGATTGTGACTCGGCCCAAAATCGTGCATTGTTTTAGCGTTTGATTTATTGTTTGTTATTTGACCAATTACGTCCCAAGTCGATTTTCTAATATTTTCGCTTTCTATAATATTTCGTTCGTAGTATTTCTTTTTTTCTTGACGGAGTAATGTTTTATATTGCCTCAGTAGTCTATTACGGTTCCTCTTTAACTCCGTATTTGTCCGTGCAAGAATCTGTAGTAATTCTATGTGCTTGCGCATTTTTTCTATTTTAGTGTTTGAAAATATCCTTTTCTTTTTATGTATGTTATTAATGTCAATTATCGGAAAACATTCTGTGAAATGTTCTTGGAAGGTTTGTAAAAAAGTGCTCCATTGTCTATCTACCTGTTGGTTTTCCCTGGCGAAAACTTCTTCCCATGGTTCGTCTTTTAAAGCCTCTTTGAATGCTTTCATATTATTTTCATTGAAACATCTGATTCTCTGGCGAATCTGTTGAGTCTTTTCACATTTAGAGGAGATATATTGGGCGAAGTGGTCGGATATGTGGTAGTTTAAGGTTTTTGTTATGAAGTTTGTGTCTTTGGGTACAACTATATTATCTAAACATAGTCTTGTCTGTCTAGTCTTGTCTGTCTAGTCTTGTCTGTCTAGTCTTGTCTGTCTAGTCTTGTCTGTCTAGTCTTGTCTGTCTAGTCTTGTCTGTCTAGTCTTGTCTGTCTAGTCTTGTCTGTCTAGTCTTGTCTGTCTAGTCTTGTCTGTCTAGTCTTGTCTGTCTAGTCTTGTCTGTCTAGTCTTGTCTGTCTAGTCTTGTCTGTCTAGTCTTGTCTGTCTAGTCTTGTCTGTCTAGTCTTGTCTGTCTAGTCTTGTCTGTCTAGTCTTGTCTGTCTAGTCTTGTCTGTCTAGTCTTGTCTGTCTAGTCTTGTCTGTCTAGTCTTGTCTGTCTAGTCTTGTCTGTCTAGTCTTGTCTGTCTAGTCTTGTCTGTCTAGTCTTGTCTGTCTAGTCTTGTCTGTCTAGTCTTGTCTGTCTAGTCTTGTCTGTCTAGTCTTGTCTGTCTAGTCTTGTCTGTCTAGTCTTGTCTGTCTAGTCTTGTCTGTCTAGTCTTGTCTGTCTAGTCTTGTCTGTCTAGTCTTGTCTGTCTAGTCAAATCAAATCAAATCAAATATATTTTATTTCATTAACTAAGTACATTGTAAGAAATACAAGATACTAAATGAAATGTGTCAAAGTAGAATAATAAGTATAGAAATATAATACAATTAAAAATAACAAAAAAATAAAAATAATAGTGAAAATAACAAATACTAATAAATAGTAGAGAGAATAAGTATTGAATGTATACAGATAAACTTAAACTAACATAATAACAATATAATAAATATAAAATATAAAAAATGAGATTAATAATGTAAAAACTATACAAACAAAAAGTTAACTAACTTATTTACAATTAGATTAAAATCGATTCCTTTATTAATGTGAAGTCACCGAGGACCAGTATTCGTCCATATTATATGGTTCAATTTCTAGTATATACCGGAATAGTTTATTTTTCAGAGCTTTTATTTGCAGCGATTTGAACTCTATTGGCAATTTATTATAGAGTTTTAGTAAACTGTAGGGTGGATTTTACTCCGACAGTGTCAGTTTATGACGAGGAAATGTATATAGATTTCTGATATGCCTAGAAAAAAAACGAAAAAAACAATGAGAGGGGTACACTCTCATTGTTTTTTTCGTACTTCTTGAACAGATTTTTATTTTTAAAAATAAACATTAAACTTTCGTAAATATATGTACCAGTCGTAGTTAGTATAAATGCCTCCTTAAATTTTCCCCTGCAGGACTCTCTGTACTTCAAGTTAAGAAGTATACGCAACGCTTGTTTTTGTAGCGTGAATACAATTTTCATATCTCTGCTGGTACCCCAGAATGTGATCCCGAAACGGAGTATGCTGTGAAAATTTGAAAAGTATACCTGTCTTAGTGTGGTAACATCTATGTATGTCTTCAATGTTCACAATGCATATATGCCCTTATTTGTCTTGTCTGTCTAGTCTTGTCTGTCTAGTCTTGTCTGTCTAGTCTTGTCTGTCTAGTCTTGTCTGTCTAGTCTTGTCTGTCTAGTCTTGTCTGTCTAGTCTTGTCTGTCTAGTCTTGTCTGTCTAGTCTTGTCTGTCTAGTCTTGTCTGTCTAGTCTTGCCTGTCTAGTCTTGTCTGTCTAGTCTTGTCTGTCTAGTCTTGTCTGTCTAGTCTTGTCTGTCTAGTCTTGTCTGTCTAGTCTTGTCTGTCTAGTCTTGTCTGTCTAGTCTTGTCTGTCTAGTCTTGTCTGTCTAGTCTTGTCTGTCTAGTCTTGTCTGTCTAGTCTCGTCTGTCTAGTCTCGTCTGTCTAGTCTCGTCTGTCTAGTCTCGTCTGTCTAGTCTCGTCTGTCTAGTCTCGTCTGTCTAGTCTTGTCTGTCCAGTCTTGTCTGTCCAGTCTTGTCTGTCTAGTCTTGTCTGTCTAGTCTTGTCTGTCTAGTCTTGTCTGTCTAGTCTTGTCTGTCTAGTCTTGTCTGTCTAGTCTTGTCTGTCTAGTCTTGTCTGTCTAGTCTTGTCTGTCTAGTCTTGTCTGTCTAGTCTTGTCTGTCTAGTCTTGTCTGTCTAGTCTTGTCTGTCTAGTCTTGTCTGTCTAGTCTTGTCTGTCTAGTCTTGTCTGTCTAGTCTTGTCTGTCTAGTCTTGTCTGTCTAGTCTTGTCTGTCTAGTCTTGTCTGTCTAGTCTTGTCTGTCTAGTCTTGTCTGTCTAGTCTTGTCTGTCTAGTCTTGTCTGTCTAGTCTTGTCTGTCTAGTCTTGTCTGTCTAGTCTTGTCTGTCTAGTCTTTTCTGTCTAGTCTTGTCTGTCTAGTCTTGTCTGTCTAGTCTTGTCTGTCTAGTCTTGTCTGTCTAGTCTTGTCTGTCTAGTCTTGTCTGTCTAGTCTTGTCTGTCTAGTCTTGTCTGTCTAGTCTTGTCTGTCTAGTCTTGTCTGTCTAGTCTTGTCTGTCTAGTCTTGTCTGTCTAGTCTTGTCTGTCTAGTCTTGTCTGTCTAGTCTTGTCTGTCTAGTCTTGTCTGTCTAGTCTTGCCTGTCTTGTCTTGTCGGTCTAGTCTTGTCCGTCTAGCCTTGTCTGTCTAGTCTTGTCTGTCTAGTCTTGTCTGTCTAGTCTTGTCTGTCTAGTCTTGTCTGTCTAGTCTTGTCTGTCTAGTCTTGTCTGTCTATTCTTGTCTGTCTAGTCTTGTCTGTCTAGTCTGTCTAGTCTTGTCTGTCTAGTCTTGTCTGTCTAGTCTTGTCTGTCTAGTCTTGTCTGTCTAGTCTTGTATGTCTAGTCTTGTCTGTCTAGTCTTGTCTGTCTAGTCTTGTCTGTCTAGTCTTGTCTGTCTAGTCTTGTCTGTCTAGTCTTGTCTGTCTAGTCTTGTCTGTCTAGTCTTGTCTGTCTAGTCTTGTCTGTCTAGTCTTGTCTGTCTAGTCTTGCCTGTCTAGTCTTGCCAGTCTAGTCTTGCCAGTCTAGTCTTGCCAGTCTAGTCTTGCCAATCTAGTCTTGCCAGTCTAGTCTTGCCAGTCTAGTCTTGCCAGTCTAGTCTTGCCAGTCTAGTCTTGCCAGTCTAGTCTTGCCAGTCTAGTCTTGCCAGTCTAGTCTTGCCAGTCTAGTCTTGCCAGTCTAGTCTTGCCAGTCTAGTCTTGCCAGTCTAGTCTTGCCAGTCTAGTCTTGCCAGTCTAGTCTTGCCAGTCCAGTCTTGTCACTCTAGTCTTGCCAGTCTCGTCTTGCCAGTCTAGTCTTGCCAGTCTAGTCTTGCCAGTCTAGTCTTGTCCGTCTAGTCAAAATCAAATCAAATCAAAATCAAAAATTTTATTTATCTCTAGATATAAATACATTACATATTAGACAAGTCATAAAGAAAGAAAGAAAAACAAAGAAAAAACAATTGATTTAGATTAATGCAAACATATAGATGAACAAAAGTATAAAATATAAATACATGTGAAAATATTGTTATTGTTCATTTTCAAAAAATTCACTTAACGTGTAATAACACTTTTCTATCAAATGCCTTTTTAGTTGTTTCCTAAAAGATTTGTAAGTTCCGTGATTCTTGATATCCAAAGGTATTTGATTGAAAATGTGTATACCTATTCTATTTGGCGTCCCTTGGCATAGATTGAGATTACTTCTTATGGATCGTAGTTTTTGACGATTTCTTGTGTCGTAAGTATGGCGATCCTCCCCGATATCAAATAATTGTATGTTTTTAAACACATAGCATGCTATTTCCCATATATAGACGGACGTCACAGTTAGAATTTCCAGTTTCCGAAAAAATGGCCTACATGATGTGGTAATTGTTATACCAGTTATTGCTCTTATAATCCTCTTTTGAGCTAAAAGGACTGTATTTGTATGTGAGGAAATTCCCCATAGCAGAATGCCATACGATAAAACCGAGTGGATCTCGGCATGGTACACATTTAAAAGGGCATCTTTGCCAACTGTATCCCGGACCTTTCTCAAAAGGTATGCTTTGCTGTTTAGTTTGCGTACGATGTAGTCTGTTGTAAGTTTCCACGTTAGGTGTTCTTCTAAAAATATTCCTAAAAATTTAACCACTTGTTTTCGATGTAATTGGTAGTTTCCGATTTGCAAAAGAAGATCTTCAGAGGGTTTCCTTCGACTACATTGAAAAATTATGTAGTTAGTTTTTTCTGGATTTAAGAACAATTTATTTGCACAAAACCATGTATAAAGTCTGTCTAGGATAACATTTGCTTTGATTTCGTTTTCCACCAGGGAATCCTCCGATATTATAATACTTGTATCATCAGCATACATGGTACAGTGTTTTTGCCCTATAAAGTTAACCAAGTCTGCTGTGTATAGCGAAAAAAGAATCGGGGCCAGTACACTACCTTGGGGAACACCTATTTTTACCACTGTGGTCGATGACATTCCAGTCCTTTTGTTATTTTCAATTTTAACGTATTGTCGTCTGTTGCTCAAGTAAGATAGGAACCACCGCCCAGTTTTTCCTCTAATTCCATATAGGTATAATTTGTTTAAGAGTATTTCGTGCGAGACACAGTCAAAAGCCTTAGATAGATCACAAAAAATACCCACCGGACATTTGCCTTTATCTACCTCGTTGATGACTTTGTTGTGGAATTCATTTATTGCAGTAGTGGTTGATTTACATTTACGAAAACCATGTTGTTCTTTAGGAATCAAATGGTTTCTCGAAATGAACGGCATCAGGCGATATTCCATACTATATTCCAGGATCTTTGCCATTACTGAAACCAAAGCTATTGGTCTATAGTTGTTCAAATCTGTGCAATCACCTTTCTTAAATATTGGAACTACTGTAGAAATTTTTAATATATTCGGTACTGTTTCTGAGGAAAAGGAGCAGTTAATAATATCTGTGATGGGTTCAAGAAGTTCATTTTGAAATTCTTTTATTATGTTGCATGGAATTAAGTCTGGACCGTAACTGGACTTACTTTTTAATTTATTTAGGATGACCGACATTTCATTAGGGCTGAATTCTTCCAAATACATCGTTTTAGGATTCGTGGGTATGTGGACATTGTCTAAATGAGTATATGGAATTTTCGAAGTTACTCCCTCTGGAGCCGTTTTGAAGAATGCATTGAATAACGACGCCACTCTATCTGGATCTCTTACCATGGTTGACTTTTCCTCCTTAATATGAAGATCTGGCTTATGGTTTACTTTATTTGATAATTCCTCAACTGTTTTCCACAATGCCTTTTGTTTGTTTGTAGAGTTCTCGATTTTGTTTTTATAAAAATTTCTTCTTGTTGTTATAAGTAAATTTATATGTTTCTTCTTCATAGTTAGGTATACATCCTTTAAGACTGGATGTTTCTTTTGAATTATAAATAGGTCCTTTAAGTTTCTGCTTGAACTTTTAACTTCCTCCGAGATCCATGAAGTTGCATTAATCTTTATCTTTTTTATCGGAAAAAAATTAAAAACGTAGAATTGTAGCAGCTGTATGAAAGCTGTTGTCTTGCGTTCGCAATCAACCTCTGTATAGACTTCTGTCCACGTTTCTTGCTGAAGAGCCTGTAGTAGAGCAGCTTTGTTGGCAGTGCAGTAGTTTCTAGCAAAGTAATAATTGTTGTCGTTCTTAGCACAATTTACCTCGGTACCAACTAATATGAAGCTATGGTCGGAGATTGGATTTTCATCAACCGTAATTGAAGCTGAGTTGCTAAGACTCATAAAGACGTTATCAATGATGCTTTTAGACTTTTTAGTGACTCTAGTTGGAACTTTTATTCTATAATCCAGTCCATATGCCCGTAGAAGATTTATTAAATTACTTTTCCCTTTCGATTCTTTTTCAAAATGTATGTTAAAATCACCTAACAGGATGATTTCTTCAAATTTATCGAATGCCAATATTAGTATTTCTTCAAGGATTAACATAAATGTAGTTATACAGCCTAAAGGTGGTCTATATAATGTAATTATGGCTTTGATGTCAGGTCCAGACTTCCATATAGTACCACAAATTTCGATATGTTTTTCTATAGATTTACTAGCGAAGTCAATAGGATTGCAGCAATTACGGAATACATCTTTCACCCAAATTGCTACTCCACCGCCACTAGATTTAGCTCTGCTGTACGATGAAATAAGTTTATATTTGGGAACACTAATCAGTTGTATAGTGTCTGCTGATAACCATGTTTCAGCTAAACATAGGAAATATGGCTCGTGATCCTTCAATAATAATTCAAGCTGAAGGAGTTTTGATTTAACGCTTTGTATATTAATATATAATAAAAACTTATCTGAATTTCGTGCATACTTCGTTGTTACTGGGTTAATATTTATTTGTTCATTTTGGTCTTCTCCAGATGAAGAAAAAAACGATTTATATAAGTATTTTCTGGCCATAATTCGGGATTCTTTACTTCCTCTAGCTTATCTATTGGGACAGATACTTTAAACGAAGCATACTCCTCCGGCCGATTTGATGTTAATTTCTTACAAAAAACAGATGAGAAGTTTTTACTTTGTAGATAATCCCTTAATTCATCTTCGGTTATTTGTGGTTCCAACTTTGAAACATGTAAATGTGCATATCTAGTTACAGCTCTAATATTTAAGTTTTCAGAGTTTGAACCGATTATAATATTGTTATTGCGTGTTGATCTTCTCTTGTACTTATTTTGAATTTGCCAATTCTCTACATTTGCTTTGTTTTGAATTGGATCGGCATTATCGGAAGGTCCTTGGTTTTGTTTTGGGTTTTTATGCTCTGTGCGAGTTGACTTATCGCTCCGCGATAATTGTTTATCTACAACGGGTTTAGCGACGTTCTCCGCACGTAGAGATTCTTCTTCTAAAATAACTACATTCGGCTCTACGATGTTTAATTGTGTTTTGTTTATTATATCATTTACCTTCTCATTTTTGGATTTAAACCGTTGCACTTCGTCAGTTAGATCACGAATCTGTTTTTTCAGAGGTTCAACTTCCTTCTTTATTATGCGACTAATGATTTCTTCAAATGCAGCACTATTCAAGTAATCAATGACTGGATCATAGGATTTTTCAGCTGAGATGTTTGATCGTAATTCCCTTTTCGACATTTTTTTTTCTTCTTGTTATATGTTTATCACGTTAATAATAAAATTAATATAAATTAATATTTCTCTCTGCGGTACTCTCGCGCACAACCACTCGCGTTCGCTGCCTCGTGAGTACTGTCTAGTCTTGTCTGTCTATTCTTGTCTGTGTAGTCTTGTCTGTCTAGTCTTGTCTGTCTAGTCTTGTCTGTCTAGTCTTGTCTGTCTAGTCTTGTCTGTCTAGTCTTGTCTGTCTAGTCTTGTCTGTCTAGTCTTGTCTGTCTAGTCTTGTCTGTCTCGTCTTGTCTGTCTCGTCTTGTCTGTCTCGTCTTGTCTGTCTCGTCTTGTCTGTCTAGTCTTGTCTGTCTAGTCTTGTCTGTCTAGTCTTGTCTGTCTAGTCTTGTCTGTCTAGTCTTGTCTGTCTAGTCTTGTCTGTCTAGTCTTGTCTGTCTAGTCTTGTCTGTCTAGTCTTGTCTGTCTAGTCTTGTCTGTCTAGTCTTGTCTGTCTAGTCTTGTCTGTCTAGTCTTGTCTGTCTAGTCTTGTCTGTCTAGTCTTGTCTGTCTAGTCTTGTCTGTCTAGTCTTGTCTGTCTAGTCTTGTCTGTCTAGTCTTGTCTGTCTAGTCTTGTCTGTCTAGTCTTGTCTGTCTAGTCTTGTCTGTCTAGTCTTGTCTGTCTAGTCTTGTCTGTCTAGTCTTGTCTGTCTAGTCTTGTCTGTCTAGTCTTGTCTGTCTAGTCTTGTCTGTCTAGTCTTGTCTGTCTAGTCTTGTCTGTCTAGTCTTGTCTGTCTAGTCTTGTCTGTCTAGTCTTGTCTGTCTAGTCTTGTCTGTCTAGTCTTGTCTGTCTAGTCTTGTCTGTCTAGTCTTGTCTGTCTAGTCTTGTCTGTCTAGTCTTGTCTGTCTAGTCTTGTCTGTCTAGTCTTGTCTGTCTAGTCTTGTCTGTCTAGTCTTGTCTGTCTAGTCTTGTCTGTCTAGTCTTGTCTGTCTAGTCTTGTCTGTCTAGTCTTGTCTGTCTAGTCTTGTCTGTCTAGTCTTGTCTGTCTAGTCTTGTCTGTCTAGTCTTGTCTGTCTAGTCTTGTCTGTCTAGTCTTGTCTGTCTAGTCTTGTCTGTCTAGTCTTGTCTGTCTAGTCTTGTCTGTCTAGTCTTGTCTGTCTAGTCTTGTCTGTCTAGTCTTGTCTGTCTAGTCTTGTCTGTCTAGTCTTGTCTGTCTAGTCTTGTCTGTCTAGTCTTGTCTGTCTAGTCTTGTCTGTCTAGTCTTGTCTGTCTAGTCTTGTCTGTCTAGTCTTGTCTGTCTAGTCTTGTCTGTCTAGTCTTGTCTGTCTAGTCTTGTCTGTCTAGTCTTGTCTGTCTAGTCTTGTCTGTCTAGTCTTGTCTGTCTAGTCTTGTCTGTCTAGTCTTGTCTGTCTAGTCTTGTCTGTCTAGTCTTGTCTGTCTAGTCTTGTCTGTCTAGTCTTGTCTGTCTAGTCTTGTCTGTCTAGTCTTGTCTGTCTAGTCTTGTCTGTCTAGTCTTGTCTGTCTAGTCTTGTCTGTCTAGTCTTGTCTGTCTAGTCTTGTCTGTCTAGTCTTGTCTGTCTAGTCTTGTCTGTCTAGTCTTGTCTGTCTAGTCTTGTCTGTCTAGTCTTGTCTGTCTAGTCTTGTCTGTCTAGTCTTGTCTGTCTAGTCTTGTCTGTCTAGTCTTGTCTGTCTAGTCTTGTCTGTCTAGTCTTGTCTGTCTAGTCTTGTCTGTCTAGTCTTGTCTGTCTAGTCTTGTCTGTCTAGTCTTGTCTGTCTAGTCTTGTCTGTCTAGTCTTGTCTGTCTAGTCTTGTCTGTCTAGTCTTGTCTGTCTAGTCTTGTCTGTCTAGTCTTGTCTGTCTAGTCTTGTCTGTCTAGTCTTGTCTGTCTAGTCTTGTCTGTCTAGTCTTGTCTGTCTAGTCTTGTCTGTCTAGTCTTGTCTGTCTAGTCTTGTCTGTCTAGTCTTGTCTGTCTAGTCTTGTCTGTCTAGTCTTGTCTGTCTAGTCTTGTCTGTCTAGTCTTGTCTGTCTAGTCTTGTCTGTCTAGTCTTGTCTGTCTAGTCTTGTCTGTCTAGTCTTGTCTGTCTAGTCTTGTCTGTCTAGTCTTGTCTGTCTAGTCTTGTCTGTCTAGTCTTGTCTGTCTAGTCTTGTCTGTCTAGTCTTGTCTGTCTAGTCTTGTCTGTCTAGTCTTGTCTGTCTAGTCTTGTCTGTCTAGTCTTGTCTGTCTAGTCTTGTCTGTCTAGTCTTGTCTGTCTAGTCTTGTCTGTCTAGTCTTGTCTGTCTAGTCTTGTCTGTCTAGTCTTGTCTGTCTAGTCTTGTCTGTCTAGTCTTGTCTGTCTAGTCTTGTCTGTCTAGTCTTGTCTGTCTAGTCTTGTCTGTCTAGTCTTGTCTGTCTAGTCTTGTCTGTCTAGTCTTGTCTGTCTAGTCTTGTCTGTCTAGTCTTGTCTGTCTAGTCTTGTCTGTCTAGTCTTGTCTGTCTAGTCTTGTCTGTCTAGTCTTGTCTGTCTAGTCTTGTCTGTCTAGTCTTGTCTGTCTAGTCTTGTCTGTCTAGTCTTGTCTGTCTAGTCTTGTCTGTCTAGTCTTGTCTGTCTAGTCTTGTCTGTCTAGTCTTGTCTGTCTAGTCTTGTCTGTCTAGTCTTGTCTGTCTAGTCTTGTCTGTCTAGTCTTGTCTGTCTAGTCTTGTCTGTCTAGTCTTGTCTGTCTAGTCTTGTCTGTCTAGTCTTGTCTGTCTAGTCTTGTCTGTCTAGTCTTGTCTGTCTAGTCTTGTCTGTCTAGTCTTGTCTGTCTAGTCTTGTCTGTCTAGTCTTGTCTGTCTAGTCTTGTCTGTCTAGTCTTGTCTGTCTAGTCTTGTCTGTCTAGTCTTGTCTGTCTAGTCTTGTCTGTCTAGTCTTGTCTGTCTAGTCTTGTCTGTCTAGTCTTGTCTGTCTAGTCTTGTCTGTCTAGTCTTGTCTGTCTAGTCTTGTCTGTCTAGTCTTGTCTGTCTAGTCTTGTCTGTCTAGTCTTGTCTGTCTAGTCTTGTCTGTCTAGTCTTGTCTGTCTAGTCTTGTCTGTCTAGTCTTGTCTGTCTAGTCTTGTCTGTCTAGTCTTGTCTGTCTAGTCTTGTCTGTCTAGTCTTGTCTGTCTAGTCTTGTCTGTCTAGTCTTGTCTGTCTAGTCTTGTCTGTCTAGTCTTGTCTGTCTAGTCTTGTCTGTCTAGTCTTGTCTGTCTAGTCTTGTCTGTCTAGTCTTGTCTGTCTAGTCTTGTCTGTCTAGTCTTGTCTGTCTAGTCTTGTCTGTCTAGTCTTGTCTGTCTAGTCTTGTCTGTCTAGTCTTGTCTGTCTAGTCTTGTCTGTCTAGTCTTGTCTGTCTAGTCTTGTCTGTCTAGTCTTGTCTGTCTAGTCTTGTCTGTCTAGTCTTGTCTGTCTAGTCTTGTCTGTCTAGTCTTGTCTGTCTAGTCTTGTCTGTCTAGTCTTGTCTGTCTAGTCTTGTCTGTCTAGTCTTGTCTGTCTAGTCTTGTCTGTCTAGTCTTGTCTGTCTAGTCTTGTCTGTCTAGTCTTGTCTGTCTAGTCTTGTCTGTCTAGTCTTGTCTGTCTAGTCTTGTCTGTCTAGTCTTGTCTGTCTAGTCTTGTCTGTCTAGTCTTGTCTGTCTAGTCTTGTCTGTCTAGTCTTGCCTGTCTAGTCTTGTCTGTCTAGTCTTGTCTGTCTAGTCTTGTCTGTCTAGTCTTGTCTGTCTAGTCTTGTCTGTCTAGTCTTGTCTGTCTAGTCTTGTCTGTCTAGTCTTGTCTGTCTAGTCTTGTCTGTCTAGTCTTGTCTGTCTAGTCTTGTCTGTCTAGTCTTGTCTGTCTAGTCTTGTCTGTCTAGTCTTGTCTGTCTAGTCTTGTCTGTCTAGTCTTGTCTGTCTAGTCTTGTCTGTCTAGTCTTGTCTGTCTAGTCTTGTCTGTCTAGTCTTGTCTGTCTAGTCTTGTCTGTCTAGTCTTGTCTGTCTAGTCTTGTCTGTCTAGTCTTGTCTGTCTAGTCTTGTCTGTCTAGTCTTGTCTGTCTAGTCTTGTCTGTCTAGTCTTGTCTGTCTAGTCTTGTCTGTCTAGTCTTGTCTGTCTAGTCTTGTCTGTCTAGTCTTGTCTGTCTAGTCTTGTCTGTCTAGTCTTGTCTGTCTAGTCTTGTCTGTCTAGTCTTGTCTGTCTAGTCAATTTTATCAATTTATCAATTTATTTCATTTATAAGCTACAACGTATAACAATTACATTTAGAAAGAAAACAAATTGTAACATATGTAAGCTAAATGAACTATGGGTTAGCCTTTAAATTCCAGTAGGCTTAACTCCCAGGTAATATTCCTTTATGGAGTATGGGTAAATTAGTAATATATCTCTTTCAAACTTATGGCGATTTAGGATCTCAGTATTTAAATCTCAGTAAATTAGTAATATATCTCTCTCAAACTTATGGCGATTTATGATCTCAGTATCACTACCTTCATCACCTCGATGATACATTATATGAACTCAGCGTCAAGTCCTTTTAAAATTGAAGATTTCTCATACGATTCTCTTGATTCTTATATTAAAATCGAATTCAAATTTGGTAATTTGGTGATTTAATGCTGGTGTAGTACTCATGTAGGGTGTAGGGCTCGATATGGAGAAGAATCTTTCGTATGTGCTGCTTGTATTCCTTAATATTATTTTTTCGTTTTAAATTCATTGGTAGCGCGTTAAATAGTTTGATATTACTGTAGGGCGGCATTTTTTCTGTCATGCTAAGGTTATGTGTTGGGAAGTTGTAATTTACCCAGTTTTGTCTGGTATTCTTTCCGTTATTTACTTTTAAATCGCTAAAGTAATTTTTATGTTTAAATAGAAAAATCAAACTTTCATATATATAAGTTCCTGTTGTTGTTAGGATTTCCGCTTTTCTAAATTTTCCTCTGCACGACTCGGTGAATTCCAGATCGAAAATAACTCGGATAGCTTCCTTTTGAATTTTGAAAATATCGTTTATCAATGTTCCGCTGCCCCATAACATGATCCCGAACCTCAATAGGCTGTGTATATTAGCGTAATAAACTGTTTTTAGCGTATTTGTATCTAAATATCGTCTAAGTATTCTCATCGCATATACAGACCTATTGAGTTTCTTTGATAAATTAATTATGTGCGTTTCCCAATCCAAATTCTCGTCAAAATATATTCCCAACAGTTTAACGCATTTTTGAACTTTTAGTGTGTTGTCCGAAATTACTATTTCTTTGGGGAATAATCTTTGGTCCCGTTTTGTTTTAAAAAATATTACGTTCGTTTTTTCTTCGTTCATGATTAATTTATTTTCATCAAACCACGTGTTTAGTAATTTAATGGTAGTTCTAACTTTCCCCGGGATATCTTCTAAATATTTGTTTGTGGTTATGAGGCTTGTGTCATCTGCATAATTTATCATGACTGTATCTGTTTCTATAGTCGTTTGAGGCAGATCATTTACATATATTGTAAATAATATGGGGCCCAAGACACTTCCCTGCGGAATCCCCACATTGGTAGTTCTGATTTCGGACTTGATTTTATCCTGTCCTGTTGAAATTTCTGTTATTTGCGATCGGTTTTTTAGATATGATTCGATCCACTGCAGGGCTACTCCTCTAATGCCATACACACATAATTTTTGACGTAACAGGTTGTGGTTCACGGTATCATACGCTTTAGATAAATCCACGAAAATCCCAACTGGAGTGTTTTGATTCTCTATATGTCGTATTATCTAGTCTTGTCTGTCTAGTCTTGTCTGTCTAGTCTTGTCTGTCTAGTCTTGTCTGTCTAGTCTTGTCTGTCTAGTCTTGTCTGTCTAGTCTTGTCTGTCTAGTCTTGTCTGTCTAGTCTTGTCTGTCTAGTCTTGTCTGTCTAGTCTTGTCTGTCTAGTCTTGTCTGTCTAGTCTTGTCTGTCTAGTCTTGTCTGTCTAGTCTTGTCTGTCTAGCCTTGTCAGTCTAGTCTTGTCTGTCTAGTCTTGCCAGTCGAGTCTTGCCAGTCCAGTCTTGCCAGTCCAGTCTTGCCAGTCTAGTCTTGCCAGTCTAGTCTTGCCAGTCTAGTCTTGCCAGTCTAGTCTTGCCAGTCTAGTCTTGCCAGTCTAGTCTTGTCCGTCTAGTCTTGTCGGTCTATTCTTGTCTGTCTAGTCTAGTCTGTCTAGTCTTGTCTGTCTAGTCTTGTCTGTCTAGTCTTGTCTGTCTAGTCTGGTCTGTCTAGTCTTGTCGGTCTATTCTTGTCTGTCTAGTCTAGTCTATCTAGTCTTGTCTGTCTAGTCTTGTCTGTCTCGTCTTGTCTGTCTAGTCTGGTCTGTCTAGTCTGGTCTGTCTAGTCTCGTCTGTCTAGTCTTGTCTGTCTAGTCTTGTCTGTCTAGTCTTGTCTGTCTAGTCTTGTCTGTCTAGTCTTGTCTGTCTAGTCTTGTCTGTCTAGTCTTGTCTGTCTAGTCTTGTCTGTCTAGTCTTGTCTGTCTAGTCTTGTCTGTCTAGTCTTGTCTGTCTAGTCTTGTCTGTCTAGTCTTGTCTGTCTAGTCTTGTCTGTCTAGTCTTGTCTGTCTAGTCTTGTCTGTCTAGTCTTGTCTGTCTAGTCTTGTCTGTCTAGTCTTGTCTGTCTAGTCTTGTCTGTCTAGTCTTGTCTGTCTAGTCTTGTCTGTCTAGTCTTGTCTGTCTAGTCTTGTCTGTCTAGTCTTGTCTGTCTAGTCTTGTCTGTCTAGTCTTGTCTGTCTAGTCTTGTCTGTCTAGTCTTGTCTGTCTAGTCTTGTCTGTCTAGTCTTGTCTGTCTAGTCTTGTCTGTCTAGTCTTGTCTGTCTAGTCTTGTCTGTCTAGTCTTGTCTGTCTAGTCTTGTCTGTCTAGTCTTGTCTGTCTAGTCTTGTCTGTCTAGTCTTGTCTGTCTAGTCTTGTCTGTCTAGTCTTGTCTGTCTAGTCTTGTCTGTCTAGTCTTGTCTGTCTAGTCTTGTCTGTCTAGTCTTGTCTGTCTAGTCTTGTCTGTCTAGTCTTGTCTGTCTAGTCTTGTCTGTCTAGTCTTGTCTGTCTAGTCTTGTCTGTCTAGTCTTGTCTGTCTAGTCTTGTCTGTCTAGTCTTGTCTGTCTAGTCTTGTCTGTCTAGTCTTGTCTGTCTAGTCTTGTCTGTCTAGTCTTGTCTGTCTAGTCTTGTCTGTCTAGTCTTGTCTGTCTAGTCTTGTCTGTCTAGTCTTGTCTGTCTAGTCTTGTCTGTCTAGTCTTGTCTGTCTAGTCTTGTCTGTCTAGTCTTGTCTGTCTAGTCTTGTCTGTCTAGTCTTGTCTGTCTAGTCTTGTCTGTCTAGTCTTGTCTGTCTAGTCTTGTCTGTCTAGTCTTGTCTGTCTAGTCTTGTCTGTCTAGTCTTGTCTGTCTAGTCTTGTCTGTCTAGTCTTGTCTGTCTAGTCTTGTCTGTCTAGTCTTGTCTGTCTAGTCTTGTCTGTCTAGTCTTGTCTGTCTAGTCTTGTCTGTCTAGTCTTGTCTGTCTAGTCTTGTCTGTCTAGTCTTGTCTGTCTAGTCTTGTCTGTCTAGTCTTGTCTGTCTAGTCTTGTCTGTCTAGTCTTGTCTGTCTAGTCTTGTCTGTCTAGTCTTGTCTGTCTAGTCTTGTCTGTCTAGTCTTGTCTGTCTAGTCTTGTCTGTCTAGTCTTGTCTGTCTAGTCTTGTCTGTCTAGTCTTGTCTGTCTAGTCTTGTCTGTCTAGTCTTGTCTGTCTAGTCTTGTCTGTCTAGTCTTGTCTGTCTAGTCTTGTCTGTCTAGTCTTGTCTGTCTAGTCTTGTCTGTCTAGTCTTGTCTGTCTAGTCTTGTCTGTCTAGTCTTGTCTGTCTAGTCTTGTCTGTCTAGTCTTGTCTGTCTAGTCTTGTCTGTCTAGTCTTGTCTGTCTAGTCTTGTCTGTCTAGTCTTGTCTGTCTAGTCTTGTCTGTCTAGTCTTGTCTGTCTAGTCTTGTCTGTCTAGTCTTGTCTGTCTAGTCTTGTCTGTCTAGTCTTGTCTGTCTAGTCTTGTCTGTCTAGTCTTGTCTGTCTAGTCTTGTCTGTCTAGTCTTGTCTGTCTAGTCTTGTCTGTCTAGTCTTGTCTGTCTAGTCTTGTCTGTCTAGTCTTGTCTGTCTAGTCTTGTCTGTCTAGTCTTGTCTGTCTAGTCTTGTCTGTCTAGTCTTGTCTGTCTAGTCTTGTCTGTCTAGTCTTGTCTGTCTAGTCTTGTCTGTCTAGTCTTGTCTGTCTAGTCTTGTCTGTCTAGTCTTGTCTGTCTAGTCTTGTCTGTCTAGTCTTGTCTGTCTAGTCTTGTCTGTCTAGTCTTGTCTGTCTAGTCTTGTCTGTCTAGTCTTGTCTGTCTAGTCTTGTCTGTCTAGTCTTGTCTGTCTAGTCTTGTCTGTCTAGTCTTGTCTGTCTAGTCTTGTCTGTCTAGTCTTGTCTGTCTAGTCTTGTCTGTCTAGTCTTGTCTGTCTAGTCTTGTCTGTCTAGTCTTGTCTGTCTAGTCTTGTCTGTCTAGTCTTGTCTGTCTAGTCTTGTCTGTCTAGTCTTGTCTGTCTAGTCTTGTCTGTCTAGTCTTGTCTGTCTAGTCTTGTCTGTCTAGTCTTGTCTGTCTAGTCTTGTCTGTCTAGTCTTGTCTGTCTAGTCTTGTCTGTCTAGTCTTGTCTGTCTAGTCTTGTCTGTCTAGTCTTGTCTGTCTAGTCTTGTCTGTCTAGTCTTGTCTGTCTAGTCTTGTCTGTCTAGTCTTGTCTGTCTAGTCTTGTCTGTCTAGTCTTGTCTGTCTAGTCTTGTCTGTCTAGTCTTGTCTGTCTAGTCTTGTCTGTCTAGTCTTGTCTGTCTAGTCTTGTTCTGTCTAGTCTTGTCTGTCTAGTCTTGTCTGTCTAGTCTTGTCTGTCTAGTCTTGTCTGTCTAGTCTTGTCTGTCTAGTCTTGTCTGTCTAGTCTTGTCTGTCTAGTCTTGTCTGTCTAGTCTTGTCTGTCTAGTCTTGTCTGTCTAGTCTTGTCTGTCTAGTCTTGTCTGTCTAGTCTTGTCTGTCTAGTCTTGTCTGTCTAGTCTTGTCTGTCTAGTCTTGTCTGTCTAGTCTTGTCTGTCTAGTCTTGTCTGTCTAGTCTTGTCTGTCTAGTCTTGTCTGTCTAGTCTTGTCTGTCTAGTCTTGTCTGTCTAGTCTTGTCTGTCTAGTCTTGTCTGTCTAGTCTTGTCTGTCTAGTCTTGTCTGTCTAGTCTTGTCTGTCTAGTCTTGTCTGTCTAGTCTTGTCTGTCTAGTCTTGTCTGTCTAGTCTTGTCTGTCTAGTCTTGTCTGTCTAGTCTTGTCTAGTCTTGTCTGTCTAGTCTTGTCTGTCTAGTCTTGTCTGTCTAGTCTTGTCTGTCTAGTCTTGTCTGTCTAGTCTTGTCTGTCTAGTCTTGTCTGTCTAGTCTTGTCTGTCTAGTCTTGTCTGTCTAGTCTTGTCTGTCTAGTCTTGTCTGTCTAGTCTTGTCTGTCTAGTCTTGTCTGTCTAGTCTTGTCTGTCCTAGTCTTGTCTGTCTAGTCTTGTCTGTCTAGTCTTGTCTGTCTAGTCTTGTCTGTCTAGTCTTGTCTGTCTAGTCTTGTCTGTCTAGTCTTGTCTGTCTAGTCTTGTCTGTCTAGTCTTGTCTGTCTAGTCTTGTCTGTCTAGTCTTGTCTGTCTAGTCTTGTCTGTCTAGTCTTGTCTGTCTAGTCTTGTCTGTCTAGTCTTGTCTGTCTAGTCTTGTCTGTCTAGTCTTGTCTGTCTAGTCTTGTCTGTCTAGTCTTGTCTGTCTAGTCTTGTCTGTCTAGTCTTGTCTGTCTAGTCTTGTCTGTCTAGTCTTGTCTGTCTAGTCTTGTCTGTCTAGTCTTGTCTGTCTAGTCTTGTCTGTCTAGTCTTGTCTGTCTAGTCTTGTCTGTCTAGTCTTGTCTGTCTAGTCTTGTCTGTCTAGTCTTGTCTGTCTAGTCTTGTCTGTCTAGTCTTGTCTGTCTAGTCTTGTCTGTCTAGTCTTGTCTGTCTAGTCTTGTCTGTCTAGTCTTGTCTGTCTAGTCTTGTCTGTCTAGTCTTGTCTGTCTAGTCTTGTCTGTCTAGTCTTGTCTGTCTAGTCTTGTCTGTCTAGTCTTGTCTGTCTAGTCTTGTCTGTCTAGTCTTGTCTGTCTAGTCTTGTCTGTCTAGTCTTGTCTGTCTAGTCTTGTCTGTCTAGTCTTGTCTGTCTAGTCTTGTCTGTCTAGTCTTGTCTGTCTAGTCTTGTCTGTCTAGTCTTGTCTGTCTAGTCTTGTCTGTCTAGTCTTGTCTGTCTAGTCTTGTCTGTCTAGTCTTGTCTGTCTAGTCTTGTCTGTCTAGTCTTGTCTGTCTAGTCTTGTCTGTCTAGTCTTGTCTGTCTAGTCTTGTCTGTCTAGTCTTGTCTGTCTAGTCTTGTCTGTCTAGTCTGTCTGTCTGTCTAGTCTTGTCTGTCTAGTCTTGTCTGTCTAGTCTTGTCTGTCTAGTCTTGTCTGTCTAGTCTTGTCTGTCTAGTCTTGTCTGTCTAGTCTTGTCTGTCTAGTCTTGTCTGTCTAGTCTTGTCTGTCTAGTCTTGTCTGTCTAGTCTTGTCTGTCTAGTCTTGTCTGTCTAGTCTTGTCTGTCTAGTCTTGTCTGTCTAGTCTTGTCTGTCTAGTCTTGTCTGTCTAGTCTTGTCTGTCTAGTCTTGTCTGTCTAGTCTTGTCTGTCTAGTCTTGTCTGTCTAGTCTTGTCTGTCTAGTCTTGTCTGTCTAGTCTTGTCTGTCTAGTCTTGTCTGTCTAGTCTTGTCTGTCTAGTCTTGTCTGTCTAGTCTTGTCTGTCTAGTCTTGTCTGTCTAGTCTTGTCTGTCTAGTCTTGTCTGTCTAGTCTTGTCTGTCTAGTCTTGTCTGTCTAGTCTTGTCTGTCTAGTCTTGTCTGTCTAGTCTTGTCTGTCTAGTCTTGTCTGTCTAGTCTTGTCTGTCTAGTCTTGTCTGTCTAGTCTTGTCTGTCTAGTCTTGTCTGTCTAGTCTTGTCTGTCTAGTCTTGTCTGTCTAGTCTTGTCTGTCTAGTCTTGTCTGTCTAGTCTTGTCTGTCTAGTCTTGTCTGTCTAGTCTTGTCTGTCTAGTCTTGTCTGTCTAGTCTTGTCTGTCTAGTCTTGTCTGTCTAGTCTTGTCTGTCTAGTCTTGTCTGTCTAGTCTTGTCTGTCTAGTCTTGTCTGTCTAGTCTTGTCTGTCTAGTCTTGTCTGTCTAGTCTTGTCTGTCTAGTCTTGTCTGTCTAGTCTTGTCTGTCTAGTCTTGTCTGTCTAGTCTTGTCTGTCTAGTCTTGTCTGTCTAGTCTTGTCTGTCTAGTCTTGTCTGTCTAGTCTTGTCTGTCTAGTCTTGTCTGTCTAGTCTTGTCTGTCTAGTCTTGTCTGTCTAGTCTTGTCTGTCTAGTCTTGTCTGTCTAGTCTTGTCTGTCTAGTCTTGTCTGTCTAGTCTTGTCTGTCTAGTCTTGTCTGTCTAGTCTTGTCTGTCTAGTCTTGTCTGTCTAGTCTTGTCTGTCTAGTCTTGTCTGTCTAGTCTTGTCTGTCTAGTCTTGTCTGTCTAGTCTTGTCTGTCTAGTCTTGTCTGTCTAGTCTTGTCTGTCTAGTCTTGTCTGTCTAGTCTTGTCTGTCTAGTCTTGTCTGTCTAGTCTTGTCTGTCTAGTCTTGTCTGTCTAGTCTTGTCTGTCTAGTCTTGTCTGTCTAGTCTTGTCTGTCTAGTCTTGTCTGTCTAGTCTTGTCTGTCTAGTCTTGTCTGTCTAGTCTTGTCTGTCTAGTCTTGTCTGTCTAGTCTTGTCTGTCTAGTCTTGTCTGTCTAGTCTTGTCTGTCTAGTCTTTTCTGTCTAGTCTTGTCTGTCTAGTCTTGTCTGTCTAGTCTTGTCTGTCTAGTCTTGTCTGTCTAGTCTTGTCTGTCTAGTCTTGTCTGTCTAGTCTTGTCTGTCTAGTCTTGTCTGTCTAGTCTTGTCTGTCTAGTCTTGTCTGTCTAGTCTTGTCTGTCTAGTCTTGTCTGTCTAGTCTTGTCTGTCTAGTCTTGTCTGTCTAGTCTTGTCTGTCTAGTCTTGTCTGTCTAGTCTTGCCTGTCTTGTCTTGTCGGTCTAGTCTTGTCCGTCTAGCCTTGTCTGTCTAGTCTTGTCTGTCTAGTCTTGTCTGTCTAGTCTTGTCTGTCTAGTCTTGTCTGTCTAGTCTTGTCTGTCTAGTCTTGTCTGTCTATTCTTGTCTGTCTAGTCTTGTCTGTCTAGTCTGTCTAGTCTTGTCTGTCTAGTCTTGTCTGTCTAGTCTTGTCTGTCTAGTCTTGTCTGTCTAGTCTTGTATGTCTAGTCTTGTCTGTCTAGTCTTGTCTGTCTAGTCTTGTCTGTCTAGTCTTGTCTGTCTAGTCTTGTCTGTCTAGTCTTGTCTGTCTAGTCTTGTCTGTCTAGTCTTGTCTGTCTAGTCTTGTCTGTCTAGACTTGTCTGTCTAGTCTTGTCTGTCTAGTCTTATCTGTCTAGTTTTGTTTGTCTAGTCTTGTCTGTCTAGTCTTGTCTGTCTAGTCTTGTCTGTCTAGTCTGTCTGTCTTGTCCTGCCTGTCTAGTCTTGGTTGTCTATTGTATGTCTTGTCTTGTCTGTCTAAACCAACATTTAGCGAGGATTAAATAGAAATAATCGAATAAAGGAATGGGTTTGAAGAAACTAGATAGTCAAGAACGTCAATCCCATGAAACAAAGCATATAACATCAACAAAAAGAAACGGTGACAAAGAAAATTAAATATTATTCCATATGCAGACGGTGTGTTAGATAACGCATTGTTTGCCTCGTCGATATGCGATATATTTATTTCTGCTCTCCAAGCATTTTCTCGACGTTGTTTTTCTCACATTTTTTGCTCTCTACCAGGAAGTTTATCGCGGTTCCCTTCTCCAGATTGTCTCAAGCAACAACAACAAAAAAACCGTTTCTCTCTATCCAACCGACTCACAAACGCTACCTAGCTCGGAATAAATCTCGTTTTATAAATGCACTTGCAACTCCCACAACAACAAAAAAAACGAGTCCGTCCGTCTTTCTCTAAGCATAAACTCGCTGAGCCAGCTCGACGTGTCCATTGCATATAAATAATGTTTATAATAAATGTGAAACGATCGAGAATACGCAGGGCAAAGCGTTTATTTTCGTTTCGTCTTCTTCGTTTCCTCCGCTTCGAGCGGGCTAACAGTAAAAGTGAAAGTAGGAAGAAGTCGATGGAACGTACATGTGGATCTTGATGAGGTTTAATCTACGCTTTAGAAATTGTCACGATTCTGCTTGAATTCGCCGAGGGTTTGCGGTTCACTTACAACGGCTACTGTCTTTACAATGCCGCTGTTAACTAATGCCACTTAATTAATTCCTTCCTTCCATTTAAGTTTTCTCATTTTCTCAATAAAATTGCAATACTAAATATCTATTGAATATAAAACCGGTTCTATATTATAAACTGCAAACCAGATAGGATTAGAAGAGGCCAGACAAGACTACAAAAAAGACAAGACCAGACAACAACAGACTCGAACAGACAAGGCCGGACTAGACAAGATCAGATAAGACCAGACAAGGCAAAATAACATCAAAATATACTAGGCACAACCAGACAAGACTGCCCAAGACTTTGTCTTGTTTGTCTAGTCTTGTTAGACAAGACAAGTCAAGACCAGAGAAGACCAAAGAAGACTAGATAAGGTCAGACAACACCAGAGAAGATCAGACAAGAAAAGGTCACACAAACCCAGATAAGAACAGACAAGACCAAAGAAAATCACACTAGACCATACAACACCCGATAAGAACAGACAAGACCAGACAATATAAGAAAACATCAGAGAAGACCAGAAAATATCATACAAGACCGGAAAAGATCATATAAGACCAGATAAGAATAGACAAGACCAGACAGGATCAGATAAGGTCAGACAAGACCGGACAAGACCAGAGAAGATCAGGCAACACCAGATAAAACTAGACAAAAGCAGACAAGACTAGGCAAGAGCAGACAAGACTAGACAAAAACAGACAAAACCAGAGAAGACTTGTATGGCTTGTAAGAAAGAGTTAACGATATATAATACTACATAGTACAGAACAGTACAAGTTTAGATTAGACAAAATAGCTCGAAATAAAACAAGATAAGACTAAATTTTATATATTAGGTACATTTAGACAAGTTATAATATGAATAGATAGAAAAAGTTAATCAAACTAAATGAGGATCAAACAAGTCAGCATGAGACAAGCAGTCTTCTTAAACAAGGATTGCGTAAGAGTGGAGAATACAAGACAAGACTAGACAAGAGATAACATAGCAAACAAGACTAAGCATTCTAAACAAGAGGATAAGATCAAACGGAATTAGACAAGATTCGACAATACTTGGTAAAATAAGATTAATCTGTAAAAACATCAGAAATAGCATTCAAGAGCAGACTTGATAAGACAAAACCAGGTAAGACTAGATAAGATCAGAAAATAGAAGACAAGAGCAGACAAGACTAGAGAAGACCAGATAAGACCAGAAAAGGTCAGAAGAGACTAAAAAAACAGACAAGACCAGACAAGACGATATAAGGTTAAACAAGACCATACAAGATCAGGCAAAATCAGATCAGTTCAGGCAAAGCCAGACAGGATCAGACAAGACTAGGAATGACCAGACAAAGCCATGCAAGGCCAGACAAGACCATACATGACCAGACAAAAACCAAAGAAAAGGCAAGACCAGAGAAAACCAGACAAGACCAGACAAGACCGGGTAAAACCAAAAGAAGAACGGATATGACCACACAAGACCAGATAAAAATAGAATAGAGAAAACCAGACAATACCAGATAAAACTATACAAAAGCAGATAAGACTAGAGAAAACCAGACAAGATCAAACAAGACCAGAGAATATAGAAAAAACAGACAAAACCAGATAAGACTAGTGAAAGCTTGTAAGAAAGAAGTAATGGTATGTATATAATACTAGAGATTGCAGAACAGTGCAAATTTAGATTAGACAAAACAACCCAAAATAAGGCTTTATAAAAATGTTACAGTTAGAACATGTTGAATAAACAATGTGAAAATAGATAAAAAAGTTAAACAAACCTAATGAGGACTAAACAAAACAATATAAGACAAAAAGTCTTATCAAACAAAGATTAGGTACATAAGAGTGGAGAAGACAAAACAAGATTGGAAAAAAAAGCAAACAAAATTAAGTATTCTAAACTTAAATAAGAGAATAAAATTAGGCAAGATTGGATAATACTTAAATAAGATTACACTAATCAGTGAAAAAAATCAGACAAAGCGATGCAAAGAGAAAAGTTGAGATTTGCCTTTTCTATGCTGCAACAGAGTATTTAAAACTGAGACAAGATTTCTCTTAAGGTTGGAACACTCTAGACAAAATTTGGCAAGATTATTGAAATAAGGAAAGTGTCTAAAGCAGTGATTTCCAACCTTTTTCTATCCGCGCCACCCCTTTTTTAGAAAAAAAAAAATCTTGCGCCCTCCTCAATTATTTTGGTAATAATCCAATTTCATAAATCATACTCCTATTAAATAATAATAAATAGTTTATCTTAATTGTTTATCTTATTTTTTTTTATGGGCTACAAAATAATTTATGTATAAACACAACACAACACAAATACACAAAAACACAATACATGTTTGTCATAATTTGTACGTAATGTAATTTTATACATTATATACGTTAATGAAAATCATTATCATTAAAATTTAATGTGAGGGTAGGTCTTGCTTTCGCTTTTTCGAAGATATATATATATATATAAATATATATATATATATATATATATATATATATATATATATATATGTATATATATATATATATATATATATATATATATATATATACTCAGTATCTTTTCACTAATTCACTAATCGAGATAAATATTTTGTCTTTAAAATAGCCACTGCAGGAAAAACAAATTCACATAACTAAGATGTTACAAATGGCAAATTTTTAAAGATTTCTAGTCAAAGTAGGAAAATCTTACTGTACTTGTAATCAAACGTATTATTTTTATTATTTGTATATCACGTATTATTTTTTTATGGAAATATTTTCTTTAATCAGCCATCAAGATAAATCAATTATAACACAGCGCCCTACAGGTTGGAAACCACTTGTCTAAAGGCAAGATAAGACTAGAAGAAACTTTAGTAAGCTTGCATGGCTATTCCGTCGGTCTAGTATTGCTTATCTGGTATTTTTTATCTAGTGTCGTCTATATGCTCTTATCTGTATGGTCTTGTTTGTCTAGTGATGCTGTCTAATTTTAACACTCTTGCCTTGACTTTTCTTACTAGTCATGTCTTACCAGTCCTATCTTCGCTACTTTGTCTATTCGTGTCAGTTTCATATTTTCTAGTTCAGTGTTTCCCAAAGTGTGGTACGCGTACCCCAAAGGGTACTATGAGGGGTTTGCCAAGGGGTACGAAAATATTTTTGAAAAATTTTCTTTTTTGTGTGTGCCAAAGCAAAGATAAAAAGAACTTTTTATAAAATGTTTAAATCAATAAACGTATATATTGCAAACTATCTGTTAATTCTTATAGATTAGCTGTATATAAATATAATTATATAAATCTACTATATTTCAATCATCTTTGATAGCTAATCAATTCGATACAAAGCAAAATTAACTTCTGAGAAATTCCGTTTTTAAATGATTTTCTTACATTTTCTTTTATAATTTTTAAACTGTTGACGATAAAATGCTTTAAAGATTGTTTTTATGCATTTAAAGACAAGGTGAAACTCTCTTAAATAAGAAGAACATTTTCTTAAAATTTATTAAAATGAATTCCAATCTGAGGAGATTATTTAAAAATATGAGTACAGTTTTTGTTTTCAATAAATGAATATCCCAGAAATTTTTTACTAAGGGGTACGACGTGTTAAAATTATTTGAAAGGGGTGAAAACACATGAATCGAAAGTTTGGGAAACACTGTTCTAGTTAGTCTTATTTCTTTACCGTTGCCTGTGTAGTCTATTTTGTCTAATCTTGACCCTCTACTCTGGTTTCGATTGTGTAGTCTGTTTATGAAATATTATTTATTCAGCCTTGTACCATATGTTTAATCTTATCTCTCTAGTACTGTTTGTCTGTAGTATTAACTGCCTACTATTGCCTAGACATGATTGCCAGTCCACTCTTGGCGTTCTGTCTATTGATGTTTTCTCTCTAGCTTTGCCTTCACGCCTTTCAAGCCTTGTTAGTCTAATCTTCATCTTATCCATATTGTCTCTTTGGTATTATCTTGCTTTGGTTTGTTTGTTTTGTCTCAGTATCTAGTATAGTCTAGTCTCTTCGGTCTAATCTTGTCTTGTCTACAAAGAGTAATCGATTCTGTCTAGTTCTGTTGTTATATAATAAAACTATTAAAAATAAATAACTGGATTAAGTTATGACTAAAAAAATGCAACAATGGAATTCCATCATTAATAAAGTTAATTTGCTTAGAGAAGACCCGTTTGTGTTGTGATGTTATCCTTGTGTGGTGGCATTGTTAGACGAAATGTTTGAAGGTAGATTGTTTATTGTAGAGCATTGTAGGTTGCGGAGTAAGAACTATTATTATGTTTAAAGAGTATGAAACGTGGAGAGGAGTAAAAATGCGTGCTGTAAGGTCACCGCCGGGGTTCAGAAAGAAACTCTTGCGAGGTGGAAAAAAGCCGCGGTCACGGTAAACGAACGCGCCACACTCGGATGGCTGTTCTCCTCCAACCGCACAAAAATAATCATAATCATTCTCGTTATTTTCTAGTTTGTCCTCCATTTACTGATTCCATTTCACACCGTCTTCAAAACAAATGAATGATAAAACACATAATAAGTGATATCTACTTTGTCTGATATTTTCTAACTTTTTAAATGAATAGTAATTATATATCAATTTACAAGAATTCCAAGAAAATTCTGAAAAGATTGCTTGCTTAGTTTTTTCTAGCTAATGTTATATGCTTAGATTCAGCTACATTTCTCATAAGTAGTTCTGTCTATTTTATATAACCGACTGAATAACGACAGATAGCTCAAGGATTTACAAGGATACTCCAGTTTATTCTGTCTAATCTTGTATGTTTGGACTTGTCTGTCTAGTCTTATTTGTCTAGTCTCGTCCGTCTAGTCTTGTCTATATAGTCCTGTCTGTCTAGTCTTGTCTGTTTAGTCTTGTCTGTCGTGACTTGCATGCCTAGTATTGTCTGCCTAGTCTTGTCTGCCTAGTCTTGTCTGTCTAGTCTTGTCTGTCTAATCTTGTCTGTCTAAGCTTGTCTGTCTAGTCTGTCTAATCTTGTCTGTCTAGTCTAGTCTGTCTAATCTTGTCTGTCTAGTCTAGTCTGTCAAGTCTAGACTGTCTAGTCTTGTCTGTCTAGTCTTGTCTGTCTAGTCTTGTCTGTCTAGTCTTGTCTGTCTAGTCTTGTCTGTCTAGTCTTGTCTGTCTAGTCTTGTCTGTCTAGTCTTGTATGTCTAGTCTTGTCTGTCTAGTCTTGTCTGTCTAGTCTTGTCTGTCTCATCTTGTCTGTCTAGTTGTCTCTGTCTAGTTGTCTCTGTCTAGTTGTCTCTGTCTAGTCTTGTCCGTCTGGTCTTGTCTGCCTAGTCTTGTCTGCCTAGTCTTGTCTGTTTAGTCTTGTCTGTCTAGTCTTGTCTGTCTAGTTTTCTCTGCTTAATATTGACTCTCTAGTCTTGTATATCTAATATTTTCCGTCTAGTATTGTCCATTTAGTCTTGTCAGTCAAGCCTTGACAGAATCGTTTTGTCTGTCTAGTCTAGTTTATTTTGTCTATTCTATCTACTTGTCTAGTTGGTCTTGTTTTTCCAGTCTTGTCTTGATCATTTTGATGTAATATTATCTATTAAATTTTGAAATAACCATTTAGTTTTTAATGAAAATATTATAAAATTAAAGTTATTATAGGGCAATATTGGAGACTCCAACGGTCAGTGAAGAATGCGGCAGGACAACCTTGATCCGTGCACACACTCGCCTCCCTGTTCGTCTCCCCGTCTTCGGCTGCTTCGGCTTCTGGCGCTTTTAAATATAAATATAAAAGCAGTGATACTTCAACAGTGGCGTTATTGTGATGTTAACGGCCGTGCGTTTGCATAAAATGTGGGCCAACGACGCTTAATGAGCGACTTTATTGGCTTCTGACTCAATTTCCACTCAATATTTCTTAGACTTTCAAGACTGCATTTTTAATTTATAGACAAATTAATTGTTTATTGATCAATTTATTGATTTAATCAAAATGCGTTTTCTTTTTCTTTATAAATGTTTCGTTTTTTAGTTTAATATAATCTTTTACAAAGCAGGCAGTTACAAGTAGTCATAAGAGACAATACTGGTGATAAAGGACTAGAGTGATAACACTAGACATATAAGACTAGACAGACAAGAATAGATGGTAATAGACGGGATATGCAAGATTCAGAAAACAAAACTGGACTTAACTTAACAAACTGAATTGAATATTAATAGATATTTACATCAAGATATAAATTATTAATAATTATATTATTCCAAATAGATTCTGTAGAGTATACTATAGTATATTATATATAGTTTAATAGGCAAAACATAAACAATATAGCGTAATTAAAATCACTAACAAACTGTCTCCTCTGATAAGGGAGAATGGAATTTATACCCAACTATCACGAATATTAGTTTCCCGTTGAATAACTAGATACAATCAAAAACGCCCGAAACCAATATGCACAGACTAGACAAGGCTACAATAAAATAGACAAGACTAGACAAGTTTACACCAAATTGGACAAGCTTAGGCAAGGCTAGAAGAAGCTAGACAAGGAAATAACTATACAACTTATCTTGTCTCTTCTGTATCTGTGGTCCTGTTTCGTTTTGGTAACTAAGTAAGGATAGTTCAGACCAGACAAGATTAAATAAGACTACATTTTTGTTTTGTTTTTATCTTATTTACTTATTTAGATTTAGTTACTTATTTAGATTTATATTTACTTACTTATTTAGATTTAAATATGACTAAATTGGAGTAACCAACTTCTTTAATATAGACTGAGATAGAGTATGCACTATATAGATTTTAAATTTCTAGAAATGTAGCGTATGGACGGAAAGGCTAGAGTAATAGTGTTTATTACACTAATATATTTTAATTGGACGGACAGACCATTTTTCTTTTGATTTAAATGTGTCGAAATTAATTAATTAGACATTAATCTAAAAATGTAAATTTGTTAAATATTTTTATTATAACAAGATAAATAAATTAAATTGGACAAGCAAACAATTAATTATTTTAACCAGAAAAGTTCTAGTGGATGAAATCTCATTTAGCCAACGAATGTAGACGAAGGACTTATAGATTATATTATCGTCTTAGTTGTTTAGTCTTATTTTGATACGCCTATAGTCTAATCTTGTCTATATTTGTCTAATCTTGTACAGTCTTTTCTAGTTTTATCCAGTCTAGTACAGTCTTGTCTAGTCTTGTCCACTGTTGTCTAGTCTTGTCCAGTCTTGTCCAGTCTTGTCCAGTCTTGTCCAGTCTTGTCCAGTCTTGTCCAGTCTTGCCCAGTCCTGCCCAGTCTTGCCCAGTCTTGTCCACTCTTGTCCAGTGTTATCCAGTCTTGTCCAGTCTTGTCCAGCCTTGTCCAGTCTTGTCCAGTCTTGTCTAGTATTGTCTAGACTTGTCTAGTCCTGTCTAGTTCAGTCCAGTCCTGTCCAGTTTTGTCCAGTCTTCTACAGTCTTGTCCAGTCTTGTCTAGTTTTCTCCAGTTTTCTCCAGTGTTGTCCAATGTTGCTTGGTCTAGTCCAGTATTGTCCAGGCCTGTCCCGTCTTATCTGCTCTTGTCTGGTCTTGTCTGGTTTTGTATAGTCTTGTCTGTTCTTGTCTGGTTTTGTTTGGACTTGTCCAGTCTTGTCTGGACTTGTTTGGATCTTGTCTGGTCTTGTCTGGTCTTGTCTGGTCTTGTCTGGTCTTGTCTGGTCTTGTCTGATCTTGTCTGATCTTGTCCAGTCTATTGCAGTCTAGTCCAGTCTAGTCCAGTCTAGTCCAGTCTAGTCTTGTCTAGTCCAGTCTAGTCCAGTCTAGTCTTGTCTAGTCTTGTCTAGTCTTGTCTAGTCTCGTCTAGTCTCGTCTAGTCTAGTCTCGTCTAGTCTAGTCTAGTCTCGTCTAGTCTCGTCTAGTCTCGTCTAGTCTCGTCTCGTCTCGTCTGGTCTCGTCTGGTCTCGTCTGGTCTCGTCTGGTCTCGTCTGGTCTCGTCTGGTCTCGTCTGGTCTCGTCTGGTCTCGTCTGCTCTCGTCTGGTCTCGTCTGGTCTCGTCTGGTCTCGTCTGGTCTCGTCTGGTCTCGTCTGGTCTCGTCTGGTCTCGTCTGGTCTCGTCTGGTCTCGTCTGGTCTCGTCTGGTCTCGTCTGGTCTCGTCTGGTCTCGCCTGGTCTCGCCTGGTCTCGCCTGGTCTCGCCTGGTCTCGCCTGGTCTCGCCTGGTCTCGCCTGGTCTCGCCTGGTCTCGCCTGGTCTCGCCTGGTCTCGTCTGGTCTCGTCTGGTCTCGTCTGGTCTCGTCTGGTCTCGTCTGGTCTCGTCTGGTCTCGTCTGGTCTCGTCTGGTCTCGTCTGGTCTCGTCTGGTCTCGTCTGGTCTCGTCTGGTCTCGTCTGGTCTCGTCTGGTCTCGTCTGGTCTCGTCTGGTCTCGTCTGGTCTCGTCTGGTCTCGTCTGGTCTCGTCTGGTCTCGTCTGGTCTCGTCTCGTCTGGTCTTGTCTCGTCTCGTCTGGTCTCGTCTCGTCTCGTCTCGTCTTGTCTCGTCTCGTCTCGTCTGGTCTTGTCTCGTCTCGTCTGGTCTTGTCTGGTCTTGTCTGGTCTCGTCTCGTCTTGCTGGTCTTGTCTGGTCTTGTCTGGTCTTGTCTGGTCTTGTCTGGTCTTGTCTGGTCTTGTCTGGTCTTGTCTGGTCTTGTCTGGTCTTGTCTGGTCTTGTCTGGTCTTGTCTGGTCTTGTCTGGTCTTGTCTGGTCTTGTCTGGTCTTGTCTGGTCTTGTCTGGTCTTGTCTGGTCTTGTCTGGTCTTGTCCAGTCTTGTCCAGTCTTGTCCAGTCTTGTCCAGTCTTGTCCAGTCTTGTCCAGTCTTGTCCAGTCTTGTCCAGTCTTGTCCAGTCCTGTCCAGTCCTGTCCAGTCCTGTTCAGTCCTGTCCAGTCCTGTCCAGTCCTGTCCAGTCCTGTCCAGTCCTGTCCAGTCCTGTCCAGTCCTGTCCAGTCCTGTCCAGTCCTGTCCAGTCCTGTCCAGTCCTGTCCAGTCCTGTCCAGTCCTGTCCAGTCCTGTCCAGTCCTGTCCAGTCCTGTCCAGTCCTGTCCAGTCCTGTCCAGTCCTGTCCAGTCCTGTCCAGTCCTGTCCAGTCCTGTCCAGTCCTGTCCAGTCCTGTCCAGTCCTGTCCAGTCCTGTCCAGTCCTGTCCAGTCCAGTCCTGTCCAGTCCTGTCCAGTCCTGTCCAGTCCTGTCCAGTCCTGTCCAGTCCTGTCCAGTCCTGTCCAGTCCTGTCCAGTCCTGTCCAGTCCTGTCCAGTCCTGTCCAGTCCTGTCCAGTCCTGTCCAGTCCTGTCCAGTCCTGTCCAGTCCTGTCCAGTCCTGTCCAGTCCTGTCCAGTCCTGTCCAGTCCTGTCCAGTCCTGTCCAGTCCTGTCCAGTCCTGTCCAGTCCTGTCCAGTCCTGTCCAGTCCTGTCCAGTCCTGTCCAGTCCTGTCCAGTCCTGTCCAGTCCTGTCCAGTCCTGTCCAGTCCTGTCCAGTCCTGTCCAGTCCTGTCCAGTCCTGTCCAGTCCTGTCCAGTCCTGTCCAGTCCTGTCCAGTCCTGTCCAGTCCTGTCCAGTCCTGTCCAGTCCTGTCCAGTCCTGTCCAGTCCTGTCCAGTCCTGTCCAGTCCTGTCCAGTCCTGTCCAGTCCTGTCCAGTCCTG
The DNA here is from genome assembly GCA_944588485.1 of Phosphuga atrata. Taxonomy (NCBI): domain Eukaryota; kingdom Metazoa; phylum Arthropoda; class Insecta; order Coleoptera; family Silphidae; genus Phosphuga; species Phosphuga atrata. Next base: position 34,470,227 of record OX155897.1, read on the forward strand.
TCCAGTCCTGTCCAGTCCTGTCCAGTCCTGTCCAGTCCTGTCCAGTCCTGTCCAGTCCTGTCCAGTCCTGTCCAGTCCAGTCCTGTCCAGTCCTGTCCAGTCCTGTCCAGTCCTGTCCAGTCCTGTCCAGTCCTGTCCAGTCCTGTCCAGTCCTGTCCAGTCCTGTCCAGTCCTGTCCAGTCCTGTCCAGTCCTGTCCAGTCCTGTCCAGTCCTGTCCAGTCCTGTCCAGTCCTGTCCAGTCCTGTCCAGTCCTGTCCAGTCCTGTCCAGTCCTGTCCAGTCCTGTCCAGTCCTGTCCAGTCCTGTCCAGTCCTGTCCAGTCCTGTCCAGTCCTGTCCAGTCCTGTCCAGTCCTGTCCAGTCCTGTCCAGTCCTGTCCAGTCCTGTCCAGTCCTGTCCAGTCCTGTCCAGTCCTGTCCAGTCCTGTCCAGTCCTGTCCAGTCCTGTCCAGTCCTGTCCAGTCCTGTCCAGTCCTGTCCAGTCCTGTCCAGTCCTGTCCAGTCCTGTCCAGTCCTGTCCAGTCCTGTCCAGTCCTGTCCAGTCCTGTCCAGTCTTGTCCAGTCTTGTCCAGTCTTGTCCAGTCTTGTCCAGTCTTGTCCAGTCTTGTCCAGTCTTGTCCAGTCTTGTCCAGTCTTGTCCAGTCTTGTCCAGTCTTGTCCAGTCTTGTCCAGTCTTGTCCAGTCTTGTCCAGTCTTGTCCAGTCTTGTCCAGTCTTGTCCAGTCTTGTCCAGTCTTGTCCAGTCTTGTCCAGTCTTGTCCAGTCTTGTCCAGTCTTGTCCAGTCTTGTCCAGTCTTGTCCAGTCTTGTCCAGTCTTGTCCAGTCTTGTCCAGTCTTGTCCAGTCTTGTCCAGTCTTGTCCAGTCTTGTCCAGTCTTGTCCAGTCTTGTCCAGTCTTGTCTAGTCTTGTCTAGTCTTGTCTAGTCTTGTCTAGTCTTGTCTAGTCTTGTCTAGTCTTGTCTAGTCTTGTCTAGTCTTGTCTAGTCTTGTCGAGTCTTGTCTAGTCTTGTCTAGTCTTGTCTAGTCTTGTCTAGTCTTGTCTAGTCTTGTCTAGTCTTGTCTAGTCTTGTCTAGTCTTGTCTAGTCTTGTCTAGTCTTGTCTAGTCTTGTCTAGTCTTGTCTAGTCTTGTCTAGTCTTGTCTAGTCTTGTCTAGTCTTGTCTAGTCTTGTCTAGTCTTGTCTAGTCTTGTCTAGTCTTGTCTAGTCTTGTCTAGTCTTGTCTAGTCTTGTCTAGTCTTGTCTAGTCTTGTCTAGTCTTGTCTAGTCTTGTCTAGTCTTGTCTAGTCTTGTCTAGTCTAGTCTTGTCTAGTCTAGTCTTGTCTAGTCTTGTCTAGTCTTGTCTAGTCTTGTCTAGTCTTGACTATTCTTGTCTAGTCATGTCTAGTCTTGTCTTCTCTTGTCTAGTCTAATTTTGATAGGCCTCGTCTAGTCTTGTCCAATTTGGTCCAGTCTTGTCTAATCTTGTCCATATACCATAGACAATGCTATAATAAAATAGATAAGTCTCTAATCAAATAGACAACGCTATACAAGGCTATAATAAAATAGACAAGGCTATAATGGAATAGACACGAATATTATAACAAATAGACAAGGCTAGCAAGGCTATAATAAAATGGTCAAGGTTAGACAAGGCTATAATAAAATAGACAAGACTTGACAAGGCTATAATAAAATAGACAAGGCTATAATAAGATATATGGCTATAATAAAATAGACAATGCTGTAATAAAATAGACAAGGATAATAGAGTCTGAGATAGAGTATGCACTATTTAGATTTTAAATTTCTAGAAATGTAGCGTATATGTGGACTAGGCTAAAATAATAGTGCATAGCGCAATAGTGCATTTATTACACTAAAAAAATTTAATAGCCTTGGACATACTATTTTTCTTTTCATTTATATGTGTAGAAATTAATTAATTAGACATTAATCTAAGAATTAAAATTTGTTAAATATTTTTACTGTAAATTTCACTACGGCTAGACAGATAGAAGGCTAGACGGCTAGAAGATAAATAAATTAAATTAGACAAGCAAACAAATATTTTTTTTAACCAGAAAAGTTCTAGTGGATGAAATCTGATTTAGCCAACGAATGTATACTAAGGACTTAATGATTAGATGTCTTAATGTCTTAGTTGTTTAGTTTTATTTTGATAGGCCTGGTATATTCTTGTCTAACCCTCTGCAGTTTTGTCCAGTCCTTTCTAGTGTTGTCCAGACTAGTCCTGTATAGTACAGTCTTCTCTAGTATTATCCACTCTTGTCTAGTCTTGTTCAGTACTATCCAGTCTTGTCTAGTCTTGTCCTATCTCGTCCAGTAGTGTCCAGTCCCGTTCAGTCCTGTTCTACTCTGCTAGAGTGTACTCTTGTACACTCTAGCCCAGTCTTGACCAGTCTAGTCCTGTCTATTGTTGTCCAGTCATGTCGAGCCGTGTCTAGTCTTGTCTGGCCCTATCTGGACTTGTCTGGTCTTGTCCGGTATAGTCCGGGTTTGTGCGGTCTTGTCCCGTCTTTTCCGTTCTTGTCCTGTGGTGTCCTGTCGTTGTCTAGTCTTGTTTTCTGGTCTGGTTGTCTGGTCTTGTTGTCTGGTGTTGATGTCTGGTGTTGTTGTCTGGTGTTGTTGTCTGGTGTTGTTGTCTGGTGTTGTTGTCTGGTGTTGTTGTCTGGTGTTGTTGTCTGGTGTTGTTGTCTGGTGTTGTTGTCTGGTGTTGTTGTCTGGTTTTGTTGTCTGGTCTTGTTGTCTGGTCTTGTTGTCTGGTCCTGTTGTCTGGTCTTGTTGTCTGGTCTTGTAGTCTGGTCTTGTCGTCTAGTCTTGTCGTCTAGTCTTGTCGTCTAGTTTTGTCGTCTGGTCTTGTCGTCTACTCTTGTCGTCTAGTCTTGTCGTCTAGTCTTGTCGTCTAGTCTTGTCGTCTAGTCTTGTCGTCTAGTCTTGTCGTCTAGTCTTGTCGTCTAGTCTTGTCGTCTAGTCTTGTCGTCTAGTCTTGTCGTCTAGTCTTGTCGTCTAGTCTTGTCGTCTAGTCTTGTCGTCTAGTCTTGTCGTCTAGTCTTGTCGTCTAGTCTTGTCGTCTAGTCTTGTCGTCTAGTCTTGTCGTCTAGTCTTGTCGTCTAGTCTTGTCGTCTAGTCTTGTCGTCTAGTCTTGTCGTCTAGTCTTGTCGTCAAGTCTTGTCGTCTAGTCTTGTCGTCTAGTCTTGTCGTCAAGTCTTGTCGTCTAGTCTTGTCGTCTAGTCTTGTCTAGTCTTGTCTAGTCTTGTCTAGTGTTGTCTAATCTAGTCTTATCTTGTCTTAGTTGCTTAGTATTAATTTGATAGGTCCAGTCTAGTCTTGTCTAATATTGTACAGTCTAGCCCAGTCTTGTCCGGTCTAGTACAGTCTTGTCTAATCTTGTCCACTCTTGTCTAGTCTTGTCCAGTCTTATAAAGTCTTGGATTGACAAGACTAGACAAGGCTAAAATAAAATAGGCAAAACTGGACAAGGCTAAACAATGCTTGAATAAATGGACAAGGCTAGATACGGTTTGGTACTTACGTATTAACGCCACGACCGCCGTATATTGGATCGAGAGTTCGGTTTGCCGCTGCCGCGCGCATGTTGTCTTGAATTATCTGTCCGCTTCGCGGCGGGCAACCTAATCTAACCGGGGTTAAAAAATAAAGTATTTTGAGTTTTAAAAATGTTTTAATTTTAAATAAAATGTTTTATATTATGATTTATCATAAAAATTTTAGGTGTAGATTGGCGGCAATTAAAAATGTAGCGGTGATGGCGTTAATACATAAGTACCTAAGGTTTTAATAAATTATACAAGACCAGACAAGGCTATAATAAAATAGACAAGGGTATAATAAATTAGACAAGGCTATAGTAAAATAGACAAGGCTATAATAAGTTAGACAAGGCTATAATAAAATAGACAAGGCTATAATAAAATAGACAGGACTATAAGAAAATAGACAAGCCTATAATAAAAAGAAAAAGGTAGACAAGCCTATAATACAATAGACAAAAAAGATCAAAATAAGACTCTAGCCTAGAAACACTAGAAACACTAGATTACCCAGAACCTGCAAAATGGTAAGATTTGACGTCGATCGACTCAGGAACAGTCAAGAACTAAGTCAGAGACTGAACAACACAGACCTAAACAACTGGGACCAACTGAAGGAGACTCTTGTCAAGGCGGCAAATGAACTCGCCCCTCTCACTAGAAGAAGGAAGCATCCGTGGTGGACTGAAGACTGTGACAATGCAAAAGCCCAAAGACAGATAGCCTGGGTGAAGTGGAATTCTAAAAAGACCAAGGAAAAATGGCAAACATTTTTGGAACAAACAAAGGTTACAGCCAAGATAATTCGAGGAACCAAACGAACCTTTGCACAAAACCAACTAACCCAAATCGAAGAGAGCTTTGCTAAGAATAATTCCAGAGATTTCTTTGGAACCTTTAAGCAGGCACTCAGAAAATACGCTCCGCCAAGCCTCCACTTCAGAGACTCACAAGGCAAACTGGCGTATAACGACAAGGACAACTGCCACCTTTTGGCTTAGTACTTTAAAAATCTACTCAACTGTGACCCACCCAGCGAAGACTTCGACTATAAACAAACCACACCAAACCCGGACTCGCTTCCCCCTTCATTGGAAGAAGTTGGCCAGATCATTCAACTTCTTAAGAATATTAATGTAGCTGGAGAGGACTCTATCGTAGCTGAACTGTGGAAAGGTGGTGGAAACAATGCCGTGCGCAAGCTAACCGAGATCATCCAGGACATCTGGGAAACAGAGAAATTACCACCCAATTGGAAATCTGCTCTGATCCATCCGCTCCACAAAAGGGTGATTTTACGGATCTAAACAACTACCGTGGAATTTCTCTCGTCCCGGTAACATACAAGATTCTCTCGAAGGCGTTACAAACAAGGGCAGAAAATCAGTTGGATAGTCAACTGGGAGAATTCCAGGGGGACTTCAGGAAGACCCAATCCTGTGTTGAACAGATCCTCAATATTAAAACTGTACTTGCATGCTCCAAGATGAGAAACCGCAAGGTGGTCGTCACTTTGTTGATTTTAGGAAGGCCTACGATTCCATTGATAGAAAAACGCTTGACAAAGTACTCCAGGAACTAGCACTAGACAACAAAACCCGCAGACTAATCCTAGAAACTTTGACCAACACCCATTCCAACGTTAAATTTAGAGGGGAGATTTCAGAAAGCTTCGAAATAAAAACTGGAGTGAGACAAGGAGATGGACTTTCCCCACTTCTCTTCAACCGTGTCCTTGAAAAGGTTATTAGTAGATTGTCTGGCCTTTGCAGATGACATGGCACTGTTTGCTGATTCTCTCGAGATGGCAACAATGCAGGTAAACTGCCTCAGAAAATAGGCTACCAAAGTGGGTCTTCAAGTGTCGCTGGAGAAAACAGAATTCTTCACCAACATCAGAGAAGCAAACAGAGAGAGGTTACTAGAACAGGGAAACATCAAGAGGACTGAGAAAGTATCTCGGCGAATGGATTGAACCCAACTTATCAGAAAGAGCATCATTATCCAAGAGAGTCAACAAGTTAGAACTAGCCTATCGACTGACTAAGAACACTTACAACAAGATATGCCTGTCACGCAACCTGAAACTTAAGCAGTACACATCAGTCTTACGACCAGAAGCCCTGTATGCCATGGAGTGTCTTTCCTTGGACCGAAGAGGTCTGGTAGAGAAATTGGAAATCAGAGAGGGGAGAATCCTGAGGAAGATCCTAGACCCGGTAAAGGAAGTTAGGGAATTTCGAAGGCTGCATAGCTCTGAGCTCTACGAACATATTGAGATGTTCTTTGACTGTGCAAGGAAAAGAATGGTAGCTTTCTATGGCCATGTTGCAAAATTGCCTCCAAACCGACTAACCAACCATCTTCTCACCTTTTAGCAAAACAAGAAGGTTCGTACCACTTGGTTGACGGAAACCGAGAAGGATATTAAAGAACTGGGAATAACAGATCTCCAAAACAGACAGTCTGCGGGACGCCACTGAAGGAAGTACGTGGATTTCGGGAAAAACCCCATAGGAAAGGTACCTCCTGGACAGAAGAGAGAAAGGAGTTACACCGGCAGAAGATGCGACAATACTGGACAAAGATCAAAGCCCAACAGTTGAACAAGCGTGGTCCAAAGTAGGCCTACTCGAAAGAGGAAGAAGAAGAAAAAAATGACAAGGCTATAATAAAAAGAAAAAGCTAGACAAGGCTATAATAAAATAGACAAAAGAAGATGAGCCTATAATAAAATAGACAAAACTAGTGTTATATAGGCACTGCAGAGGATCAATCAGCTCTGTATCAACAATCCTCATTTAATGTCTTCTACAAATTCAACATCAACAATCAGCAATTATTCCTTAATTCCTTAATTTAGTGTTTTTTTCGAAATATAATATAGGAGAATTTCACGTTGTGGGCCAAGAATGTTTATATGTTTGTTTATACAAAAATTAATATGTATATGTATAATCTAGAGAAAATTATTTCCTTTTTATCATTAATATAATGGGTTAGTATATTTCTTGTAGATAAGATGTAAAATTGACAAGACTAGATAATGGTATAATTAGTAAAATAGACAAGTAAGACAAGGCTATAATAATATAAATAAAACTAGACGAGGCTATAATAAAATAGACAAGACTAGACAAGCTTACACTAAAATAGAGAAGACCTAGACAAGATTAGAAAAACCTAGACAAGGCTTGACAAAACTATAACAGTCTAAGACAAGACTAAAAAGAAGAGACAGTCTCTTTTGTATGTGTAATCTTGTCTGTTTTGTTTCGTTGGCTAGACTAGGCGTCTATCATACCAGACAAGAATAAATAAGAGTAGAAAATTTTGATAAATTTGCATCTACAAGGTGGGCCATTGAAAACGAAATAGCGGGATTTTCGGATAGTTTCTCAAAACACACTCGTCAATTTTGTTTATGAGGGGGACACCTTTTACAATAAAATTTATAGCCAAATCACTTAACCCCTTCGCGCTGGGACCTTAACCCCTAAAATTTTAACTTGGCACGGTGGGGTAAGTTATACCTCATTTGAAAGTCCGTTTAGCCCTGAATACTAAACGGCTAAAATTTTCCGAATTTATCGATTAAAATTTACCGAATTTATCTGTTGTCGAGATTATTTAATTTGAAATGAATGCGTACTTCTTTTAAAGGAAGTCCAATTGTTCAATCTGTCCTTACAAAAACTGCATTGAAGGATAAAAAAAAACATTTCAAATTTTGGAATTATGTAGTTTAACAACTGCTCAAATTGTGCGCCACCAAATTCCATACAAAAATAAAAATTCAGCTCGAAACGTTATCTTACATTTGGGAAGATCTGTGGCGTAATTTGACGGCATTCTTCAATAATGCGACGACATAACTCTTCCAGAGACTGGTTCTTTTGCATAAATACTCTTTAGATGACCTAGTCTACCATACTAATCTTTTAGTCTAGTCTAACCAGTCTACGGTAATATAAGATATATTCAGTTAACCTATGCATGGCTCTGGCAAAGCAATCACAGTAAAAATAGTAGCTCGTCATCTACGTTAAAAAGGTCCTTAAACTTAGGTTACCCTAAGGTGTGTAAAATAAGTATATTGATTATAATAATAAAACAAATATTCCGTTTGTATGTATTATTTGTTGTGGATAATAATTTGTTGTTGATGAACTTATCCATGCATATAGAATTTGTTGTATTTTTTGTTAAGCAATTTAGATATTTACTTGTAATAATGTATTATTTCATAGAAAATCCCTTTAGTTTTAATTATCTATTTACACCTAGTTTACATTTTTTGTAGACTTTTTCACCATAACAACATTGTTAACGCTAATTTACTATTAAATATACAATTAATGTCAGCGACAATTATAAACAATTACCGGCTGTAAACAAATCCCTGCCGCAAGTTAATAAATACAAATGCAAAAATAAATTAAAACACATAAACAATAAACACACTTACAATTCATCCACATAATTTCCTTATTTCTCTCCTTCGCTTCTCTACTCGCACTTCACACACATTCTAGTTATTTACACAAACATGATTTATTTTCCGCGAACTAATTAATATTTATTAGTGCACTGACACCACCTATCTCTATCGCTTTAAGTTTGATACTAAAACCAGTAACAGATATTAGTGGATCACTAACGTCAGTTTTTTGCATTATATTGATAACGCATTAGATTGGTAATAGACAAGACTAAATAAGTAGTAGACTAAATAAGTAGTAGTACTAGACAATACTAGGCATGATTAGACGATACTAGACAAGATTAGACAAGACTATAGGAAACTAGACAAGACTAGACTAGGCTAGACAAGACTACACTAGACTCGACAGAACTGGACATGACTGGAAAAGACTAGACAAGACTATACTAGACTGGACAAAACTGGACAAGACTAAAAGAGACTGCACAAGACTGTACAAGATTAGACAAAACAAGACTAGGCCTCTCAAGTTAAGAATAAACATGTGTGACAAGACAAGACTGGACAAGACTAGACTAGACATGACTAGACATGCCTAGACATGACTAGACATGACTAGACAAGACTAGACGAGACTAGACGAGACCAGACTAGACCACACGGGACCAGACGAGACCAGACGAGACCAGACGGGACAAGACGAGACCAGACGAGACGAGACGAAACCAGACTAGACCACACGGGACCAGACGAGACCAGACGAGACCAGACGGGACAAGACGAGACCAGACGAGACTAGACGAGACCAGACTAGACCGCACGGGACCAGACGAGACCAGACGAGACCAGACGGGACAAGACGAGACCAGACGAGACGAGACGAGACCAGTCGAGACCAGACGAGAGTAAACAAGACTAAACAAGACTGGACACGACAAAATAAGACACGCCTTAACAGGACTGGACAAGGTTCGACAAGGCTGGGCAAAACTAGAATAGATTGTACCAGACTGGACAAGACTGGAAAAGACTAGAGTGGACAAGACTGAATAAGATTTTACAAGACTAGACAAGACTGTACAGACTGGAGGCGACAAAGCTGGTCAAGACTTGACAATACTGAATTAGATTGGACAAGACTGGTCAAAACTAGACAAGACTGGACAAGAGTGGACAGGACTAGACAATACTAGACAAGAGTGAACAAGACTGGACAAGACTGTACCAGACTGGAAAAGACAAAAGTCTACAATATTGGATAAGACAAGACTAGACTCTCAAATTAAGACTAAAGAACTAAGACGTTAATCTAATCTATAAGTCCAGATTCGTTGGCTTAATCAGATTTATAAATATTGCCTTCATTCTTCTATTAAATAAGTTTTTTTTAACTTAATCATTTCTCTAATTTAGTCATATCTAAATCTAAATAAGTAAGTAACGAAATAAAGGCAAAACCATACATACAAGAACATATAAGTTAAGCCTATATGGAATGATAAAACATCACCGAGAAATACTAGCTAGATTATACTAGATAGTATATATCTACCAAACAACTATATTTCAATAATTAATACTTGATTATGTAGATCGAGATTCGCGAGACAAAACTAAGCCGAGGAAATTGAAGAAGAATATTCAGTGAACATTTTGTGGACTTCTGGTGGAAATCATGACTTGCTGTACATTGGAAGATGGAAAAGGTTTCGTTCGGATTGAACGGCAGAAAACCGTTGATAATTGCATTTTACTTGTCATTCCACTACCAATTATCCGCACTAAGCTACAACAAAAAAACTATAATAATAGTGCTACAACTAATACTTAATAGTAATCATTACTACAAACCAACTATAAAAAAGTTATTTATTTAATTGTTGTTAGATTGTTTACTGAACTGTATAGGCTAGACTGTCAATTCTAGATTTCGCTGATACATAGATACAAGTCTGTAGTCTAATTATAGTATTGTTGAATAAGTTTTGAGAGTTTATTGTCTGGTCTTGCCTCTCTAGACTGGACTGTCTAATTCTAATGTTCTTGTATATCAAATAAAATCTATCTATCTATCTATCTAGTCTTGTCTACCAAGTAAAATCTATATATCAAAAGAACTGAATACTCTAGACTGTCGATACTAGATTACACAGATATTCAAATAAGTCTGTAATATAATTCTAGTATTGTTGACCAAGCTTTGATTGTTTATTGTCTGGTCTTGTCTTTCTAGACAGGGCTGTGTAGAACACTACTCTAAGGTGTTCTATTGAGTCTTGTCTATCAGTTAAAATCTATGTAACAAAAGAACCGAGTACTCTAATCTACCGATACTAGATTACACAGATATTTAGATAAGTTTGTAGTCTAATTGTAGTATTGTTGAATACGTTTTGATTGTTTATTGTCTGGTCTTGTCATTCTAGACTGGACTGTCTTTTAACAGCGAGAAGAGGAGATGCTGGACAAATCTCTGCGCAAAATTCAATGAGGAGATGCTTACGAAATTGCAACTAGACTGCTAAAGTTCCGGAGCCCAAGAATGTATCCGCACCATGACTTTATAGAGGGAATTTTCCTTGTCCTATTCCTAATCCAAACGACACGGATTTGGGAGAAACCGACATGCAGTGAAGTCTTGGAATTTACAACCTAAGAACTCGTAGTGGCAAGTGATCGACTTAGCAAAGGCAGAGTACCGGACATGATTCCATCCGAAATCATTAGAACTGTTTGCAATGTTGTACCCCAGTACGTCCTAAGGATCATGAATAGGTCTGCTACAAGATGTTTTCCCGCAGATCTAGAAAAAGGCTAGGCTGATACTGTTAAAGAAAGGTGACAAGCCGCCCAATAAAACATCGTTCAGGCCCCTATGCCTGATGGACACTTCAGGTAAACTACTGGAGCAGCTGCTGCTGTAAAGAATTAAAAACTGAAGACCGGCAAATATCTTTCTAACAACAGTACAGTTTTAGTGAAGGGCGATCTACAATTGACGATCTCAACAAAGTTGTAGCCATTGCAGACGCCGTTAGGGCGTCGAAGGGTACCAGGAGAACCAGAAGAATATAACCAGAAACCAGAACCAGAAGAATATATAACTAGAGGACCTAGAACTAGCAAGAAAAACTGTTGTGCTCGGTGGCCCACTCCACAATGCTTTACGTGGCTCCTGTATGGGCCAGGGCTATGAGCGTGGAAGCCACCAAACACAAGTTGACAGCGGTCTAGAGAATGCTTGCAGTTAGAACTAGTAGCGCTTACAGAACTGTTTCAAGGGAGGCGAATTTAGTTACTAGTGCAAGAGAGGCTTAGCATCTACTCAGCTAAACAAACAGTACCAATTGTCAATAAAAAATCCAGCTAAGAGGATTGAAACGACTGAAGTACTATGGGCATGGCAGAAGGAGTGGCTAGCAAGCGATAAGGGACAATGGTAAGGCTATTAATAAAGGTTGTCAGAAAATGGGTAACTCGGAAACACGGAGAACTAAACTACCATCTAGCACAAGCACTCAGAGGACATGGATGCTTTCGAGATTACCTCCACAAGACTGGCAGAGCTGCTGATAGCTGCTATGAGAACTGCGGGGAAGAGGACAGCGCGATGCACATCATATATATATATATATATATATATATATATATATATATATATATATATATATATATATATATATATATATATGTGTGTAGTAGGTGGAACACTGAGAGGAACACCCTACCAAAGGACTTAGAACCTAGAATCACTATACCCTTCTTGTTAGAATCGGAAAAGAACTGGAACTCCGTCCAAAAACAATATCTGAAATAATCAGTTGACGACTTTGGTCAAACCAGGACCTCTACGGGTCCTGGTTTCCAAGGGTCCTAACCCAGGACCCGTGGCTGGATGGGGAAAGTAAGGTACATCATAGACAACATTTTAAAATAACCGACATCTTGAAGTTATGCGTAAATATGTAGGTTTCAGGGGGGTGGGTTTTACTTTCCGAGTAAACACAATGGTGTTTGCTAAAGAACTGAATACTCTAGACTGGCGATACTAGATGACAGATATTTGATAAGGCTGCAGTCTAATTCTAGTATTGTTGAATAAGTTTTGAATGTTTATTGTCTGGTCTTGTCTTTCTAGACTGGACTGTTTAGAACTGTAAGCTATTCTATCGAGTCTTGTCTATCATATAAAATCTATATAACAAAATATCATTTAATATTTAACTTCTTGTTTAATCAGTTCCGTCTACCAAGTCCAAAACCGAGAAAATGTTAATTGCGTTTGTTAGTATAGTTTAATAATTAATAATATAATAATAATAATAATATAATAGTAATAGTTTGATAAATCTATTGAGAACTTATTAATTTAATAAAATAAATTGTAGATAAGGCCGTAAACACCGTACATTTTGCTTCTAACAATAAGTAGATTGAAAAACGCATAATTCTGAAATGCTTTGAAGCAATTAAACATGGCCTAGCTTAGTCTGCGTAGACATGACTAACTACCGAGTCCGGATAATCTTGTCTTCAAATACAGGACTTTCCTATATGTATTATATTAAATCTGAAGAATAACAAAGAATAAATGAAATCTGACAACAGACTAGATTAGGCAAGCAAGAATTGTGAGATTAAACAAATAAAACTTGAGAATTGAGATTAGTCAGAATTTTATAGATCATGTTTGCCTATTTCTATTTAATCATTTGCGTTTTATCTAGTAAATCTAGTTTACATGTGACCAGGGATCGGAAACCTTTTGTAAAGAAATACAAGAAGCTGTGAACTTAGGAAACGATGAATTGGGGTTTGGAAAAACAATAGATATAGACAGAAGTTTACACTATGCAGTTTAATTCTTAATTATTGACTAATTTCTTACAATAGACAAACTTTCAGGTAGGCTTTAAATGTTTCGTTTTACTAGAATTAGTTTTACTATCTATATCAAATTAATATAATAACTAGATAACTATCTACTGTGATAAATTATCACAACTTACTCAAGATATAGAAAGACTATATAAACATAGTTCAGATTTAGACTATAAACCTTAGTTTGACTAAAGTTCTTAATCAGTGAATAATTTCAATAGACCAAACAACCTCTACCCTGGTGAAAATGAAGTGTCGTCGAAGTACAACAATGCGTTTCCGAGACAAACGAAGTGTAGGGCTACACAAATGTCAACACTTCCCTAACATTTCGACGACACTTCAGATAAAACTTCAGACGACACATCAGTTCAAAGACACTTCGCTGCTACTTCGATTGCGCGAATGTCGCCACTTCCCCGACACTTCGTTTAGACATTTAAGGCCGATTCTCATTTACGCGACACTCAAGTACGCGATGTCACGCGATATCGCCTGTCAAATAATGATTACACTTTGGCACTTTCTCACTACACGACGTGCCCATTTAAAACAATGTAATCATTATTTGACAGGCGATGTCGCACGACGTCGCGTAGCTGAGCGCATATGGGAATCGACCTTTTAGCGACATTTCATTTTCACCAGGGTAGATAGATTTTAAATGTTTAGTTTTACTAGATATATTACTTTAAGTTTAATGTTCAATTAAAATTTTAATGACTAGATAATTAGATTCTTTAAACTACAGGATTTAGTTTGAATTGATTTTGTTAGTCAAGATTTAGTGATCTTATAAGCTAAGATTTATTGCGAACCACAATTTAATACAAATTTATCACTAGCTCTTGAGAAGTCAAGTACGTGTATATATAGTTAACATATATATCGACTCGATTGTGTAGTTAAAGTTGAGATCACAAAGGAGATTAACTAGATTTGTTAGCCGAGGTAATAATAAATAGCCTTGTCTAGATGCATTTAGTTATATACCTTAGAGCAGAGGATTTAGTTTGAATTGATTTTCTTAGTCAAGATTTAATGATTTGTTGTAAGCCAAGATTTTTCCGAGAATTAATGCCGTATCTTCTAAAAATTTTCAGAAATGGTTTAACCCTCGGATACATACCGGAGCTATGGAGAAGGGTTAAGGTGGTATTCATACCAAAGGTGGAGATAAAAGCCGCCATTGAAGAGAAGTCACTTAGACCCATTAATCTAACATCTTTCATGTTAAAGACAATAGAGAAGGTACATAACTGCCAGCATGCATACAGAGCATGGATTTTCCCCACAGAGACCGCCCTGTATCAGCTGACAACAGCTGGCACGAGGTTCTCGAAAGTAAGAATATCGATAGAATTACCCCAAAATGTATGGGAGAAATACTGAGAACTAGAACGGCGGAGGCACAAGTGCGAAAAGACACTATCAAGATCTCCGCAACTCGAAGGTACCCACAAGAAGGTGTGTTGCCACTGATATGGAGCCTGGTAGTTGATGAATTACTGTCTGGGCTGAACAACCTAGACATTAAATGTTAAAGTTGAGATGACAAAAAGCTGATAACATAGTCATCATAGCCAGAGGGACGTTTGAAGGAACGTTTTGTGAATTTGTGCAGAGAGACCTCACAGTTACTAATAGATGGTGTCAAGCAGTAGGACTGAAACTCAACCCGCGCAAAACCACGACGAATGTACTAGAAAAAAAAGACCAAACTGCCTACAATGTATTCTGTTAGATGAGAGGGCAGTAGAATACAAACAGGAGACAAAGAATCTGGGTATAACACTAGGCAGCAAACTGTTGTGGAACAGCCACGCACGAGAAGTGGTAGAAAAAGCCAAACGCGCAAAATGGTGTGAAGAAATCTGGCAGGAAAAACGTGGGGTTGTTATCCCACAAGCCTGCGGTGTATGTACACCATGATAGTGAAACTAGCAATCTCTTACGGGGCAGTTGCGTGGGGAAGTAGAACCAAGCTGGTCTCTATGAAGAAGCAGCTTGAGAAGATTCAAAGACGGACGTGTGTCTGCCTAACGGGGCGATGGGGTCATGCCGGACAACGGCAATGGAACTGGTGCTGGATCTGACTCCGTTGTACCTTGTCGCGGAGGGGACCGCCAGATCGGCGATTGAAAGGTTCTGCAAATGAAAATCCTCGCCGCTAAGATCCCCTAGCTAGAAGTACCAAAAAACGTAATGGTATTCAAATACCATTTTGAGAAAAACCACACAGTAATGTGTAGTAGTAAAGCCGAGTGGAGCGACGAATCCTCAGCATACCACATAGATCAAAGTGCTATCAAGTGGTATATGGATGGTTCGAAGAGAAAGGGAGGTACAGGTGCAGGAGTGTTTGGCCATGGTACCAAATACTTCCATGAATCCATGGGAATCTACCCAAGTATCTTCCAAGCAGAGGTACATGCAACCGAAAGATGAGCACAATGTGCCTCGACAAGAACTATCGCTAAAAACAAAATGTTATCCTGTCAGACAGCCAAGCAGCCATCAAGGCCATTGGCTTATAGACTATCAGATCCAAACTGGTATGGGTATGTGTGAATAATTGAATTGTAGAAAATAAAGTAACGCTATAATGGGTACCAGGACACACTGGTATACATGGAAATGAAGAGGCCGATAACCTAAGAATCCAGTAATACCTTTATGGGTCAGGCACATTTTTGCGGTATGAGCATAAACACCATCCACAAAAAGTTTAAATGAAGAAATAAGAGAACAATTGATGAAAACCTAGAAAGAACTTCCAGGGCTAAGACAATCCAAAGTTATGCTGGGATCTTTTAACCAGAAAAGAATAAAACAATGCCTGAAACTAAACAAGAACAAGCTTAGAATTGTGACAGCAGTCCGGACGAGACACCGCAGACTTAGAAAACACCTCAGGGTCATAGACCTTGAAGAGAATGACGCAGAGATGCAGATTCTGCGGCCTAGACCTACATTGGCAGATGTACCTTTGGGCCCACTGCTTGTACGCAGGGGAGTTGCATTCCTTGAATCCCATTCTGATCCTGAAATTCCTAAGAGAATCAGGACTAGAGGAGGCGCTCTAAATAGGTAAATATACCAACGATTATAGAAAGAAGGTGACGTACAATAAATCTATGAAGGTCGCAGTACAAGTTACCACAAGTCAAGATTTAATTATTTTGAATGAATATAATAATAATATATATAATAAGTTTGAATGAAAAATTATCACTAAATTCTAGGTCGTTAAGCATATGTACTCAACATTTAAATAGACTAGATTTTGTAGTTAGCCGAGATTACCAAGGAGTTTAACTAACAAGGGGGGGCCTGTCAACTCGTCATCACCGATTTGGCCCAAATTTACAGTATATGTAGGGCATGACTATAAATGAAAGTGACGCAAGCGGGAGGCCGAGATGGCCATTTTTACGCCGACCGGTAAGTTACCGACAACTCGTAAGCCCGCTATGTTAGCATAAATTTCAATCGCCGGTCAGCACAGCGGTAAGAGCTCGGGTTCATAGTACGAGGATCGCTGGTTCGATTCCCCGTGGGGACGCTTTTTTTTTATTTACAATTATTTAAATGACTTTCTTTTATTATTATTTATTATTGTTTAACTTTTTAATTGCAATTATTAATTTGCCAATTTAATTATTTTATTAGTATATTAGTAATTTCATAGTCTAGGTTTAATAATAGCCATGGTGCAAACTAAATTACCCAGTTTAATATGGATTAGGCTGTATAGTCGAAGTTGGTCAATCAAGATTCAGCTTTTAGGCAAAGATTTGCTGGCCTAAAAATTGATTTGTTATTAAGATTGGACAGCTATGTTATATGTACTTAACCAGGGACGAGGAACCTATTTAACAGGGAAGGCATTTAATTTCAAGGTTAGTAAATAGCAAGACTTAAACAACACTAACAATAAGACTAGATCAATCTAGATAAGACTTAGCAAGTCTAAACTATACAAGAGTGGACAATAATAAACAAGACTAGATAAGATTAGACTAGATAGACAATATTTGACAAGAGTACATAAGATTAGACTATATAGACAATTTTATGCAAGAGTATATATGCTGGGATTAAAATTGAGTATAAAGGACTAAACTAGACAAGGCTGAGAAAGTGGAAAAGACCGGATAAAACAAAAAAAGACTAGACAAGGCTGCACAATTCGCGGAACATCTTGAAGATTAAAACAAGAATAAGCCAACATATTAAATACAAATATAGTAATTAAATATAGCTCATATTTTTTTCCACATAATGAAATATTTTCGTGTCCTTATAATTATGGTTTTAACAACAAATATAAGTAATAATATTGTTATTATTATTCATGCGGGATAAGTACTATCTTGGCGCACGTTTTTTAGTGCGACAAATGGCTGTTTATGTCAATTCAATTATTACCACATAAAAACCGCTAACCTAAATTAAGAAAAACACTTGAATAAATAAAATAAATACAATCATAACCTCAATATAAAAAAAGTGACTTGAAAGTGACAGAATTTTTATTACATTACAAAATAAAAATTAAAGAAAATAAGTGTAAATGGTGATACCGGACACTGATGAGAGTTGTTATGACGAATCCATACCGCCGGAGACAATTGAATAAGCAAATTCTTCATTTTTGATTCTATTTTTTTTTATGGCCCCTGGACTCCAAACTTGTAAGATACGTCCCCTCCCATGAATAATAAAAAAATATTATCTACAACTCGTGCGGTATTGTCAAAATACCGCACAAAATTGCAAAAAATAAAATCGCCTTTTATTAAAATAAGATAATCATACAAATTAATATAACAGATGAATTGCAGATATGAAAAATAGTTTTTTGTAATACGCTTTTTTATGCAATCCATAAATTTGTTGTTGGATAATCACGTTTAAGTATATTGTGTTTTAGTTTCCAGCTAATGCTTCACAACATTAATTGGTTGTTACAGTTAAAAATGATTGATGTTGACTAATCAAAACCTTGGACTTTGTTAGTTTTCTTACAACAAACGACATATTAAAATTCAAATTGTATGTAAACATTTTTTTTAATTAAAAGAAAAAGGCTGCATATAATTTGCTTTTGTTTTTCTTCATCTAAATCTTCATAATTTGTATCTCGCGACACATGGTGAGTGTTTCAAACATTGATCAAGACGTAGAATAAAACTTCGAACAATAAAACGTCTAACCAACGAAATGTGTGTATTTTTAAATTAAAAGGAGACAAGAAAGAATCAAATATTTTAATTAATAAACCAGAACAGCTCAATTACAAAACAGCTTAATAAATGTTTATAGAGACTTTTGTGTAACGAGTGATAATATGTTCTATTAAGGCTTTTCCAAATATATTTGCTTATTTTCTATATAAATTCGATAAGCTACTATCACCCCAATGCAATTGTTATCACTAGACGATTCGTCACATAGGGCAAGACTATAAACTAAGATCATACCCAAGTTGGTTTATTATTATAGCTCCAGTGACACCATCATCAATTAGCAGTTTGGGTCCACTGCTGGACATAGATCACCCTTTGATTTTTCCATTCTTCCCTTTCCTGCGCTACTTGCATTCAATTTTTGTTCAGGCGCCTACTATCGTCGAACCATCGTGTTGGAGGTCATCCCCTGTTTCTTAGAGCCTGCCGCCTTGGTAACCGACTCGAAAATTTCAGCAGAGTCCAGTAGAGAGTAAGTCAAGTAAGAGGGAAAAACAACAACAATAGATACCTAAAATAGTCTAAATAAAAAGAATATCGTAGAGAATTTGTTGGAAACTACACTAGAGAAACTCAATACTTTCTTTCCGGAAGACTACGACGTAGACACAGAAAAACAGAACACAATAAGAAAATAAGTGTTATAAAAAGAGGAGGACCGGACGACAGAAGATTCGCATTAGATGAGACCGAATAAGTTATTACCCTAATTAATGAAAAGAAGGCACCCGGAGTTTATGGCATTACTTGCTTCGTTCCACATTATAACGCAAACTTCCCTAAGCCTGTACAATAGATAGCCTTGACTGTGGAGTGTTTCCGAGCTGTTGGAAAGAACAACTGGTAAAAATAATTCCTAAACCATTAGTTTACTCCCTGTAGCCGGCAAAATACTAGACTTGTTACTAATCTCCAGAATAGAATACCATACAAACGATCTCCTTAGTCTAAACCAATTTGGATTCCGTAAGGGTGTTGGAACAGTGGACGCCATAAACAAAGTAATTAGTTTCGTGAAGGAAAACAAGTCTAGTAAGCCATGGTGTACCATTATGGCACTGGACATTACTGGAGCATTTTATAACGCGTCGTGGAAATTGATAATACGGAGACTATTTTAACAGACGCAAGGCCATAATATACGAGCCAGGAATTACAGTCCAGAAATCTGAAAACAAAGGTTGTCTTCAGAGTTCCAAATCAGCTCCTACGTACTGGAAAATTCTATATAATACTATTTTCGAAATTGATCTCCCGAAAAGAACTCACATAGTGGCATATGTCGATGATACTATGTTACTCGTATAAAGTGACACAATATGCGGACTAAGGCACAAGACGAATCAGACATTGGAGGCATTGCAATCATGGGCAGCGGAAAAGTGTAAACTAAATTTCAATGGTTCGAAAACAGAAGCATTATTCTTCGGCAGAACCCCAACATAAAGACGACCTATATTTAGCCTTGGAGGAGACAAAATCAAATGCCAGGACCACATCAAGTATTTAAAAACTACAAAAAACCATAAAACTATAAAAAACCCATCAAACAAGCCTGTGTTAATTAAAACAATACTGCTCAATATTACGGCTCATATCTAGAATGGAATGGGGCTTTGGGAAAGCTAATGTAGTATTAATCAGTAGTGGAGCTATTGAACTAGGCCTCCTATATGGCGCGTCAATCCGGCGTGCGGAATTCGCGAAAGACTTAAATTCCTCGGGTACAGTGGGTTTGTACGTTAAAAGAGCCGAAATCTTACCGCTCCGTACTGACAGAGGCGGCCTACGAAAGAAGTCACATTACAGGGATAAAGGCTGTCAATAGTCCTGGAGAGCGCTAGAAGAGCTTACTGGAATTAACGCGTCTGCGAATCTAATTGAACAGACAATCCATATATCTAACATTACATTCGGCCCAAATTTTATCAATGAATTCCTGTTTAACACACAACAACCAGCGTTACACTCTATACTGACGGCTCGATTGACTCTGAATCTGCGGTAGGTGCAGCATTTCTTGTACATGTTGAGGAAGTACCTCGAACTCCGAGGAGATTATGAGACTAGAAAAGTACTGTTCCATTTTCCAGGCGGAAGTCCTAGCCATCAACAGAGCATTAAAATATATGACTAGCCCTATCGAACTGCTTCTAGAGATTTGGCAGTTAGCACAGGAAATCCGTCAAAGATCTAATCTTCGGCTTCACTGGGTTAAGGCTCATGTAGGTCATAGAGGAAGCGAAATAGCAATTATTTGGCAAGGCAGGCTTCAGGCACTGAAAGTACAAGCGAGGAGTAGACCTTTTGCCCATCACGTACAACAAAATGCCTGGCCAGGCAATAAAGAGGGGGCTATTTGTTAAGATCCATAGAGATTGGCAAGAGCGATGGGATACGGCAACAACTGGACTATGGACTAAAAAAAATATTCCTGAAATAAACAAATGGAAGATCATTGATTGAACCCACACATCAAATGGTTTAACCAATAACTGGCCACGGTAATTTTAATGCATACTTATTTAAATTCGGGAAAAACCAGTCCCCGCTATGTAATTGTGGAGGGGAAGATACAGCCGCTCACGTACTATTTAGATGGACAAACTGTGCAAGATTAAAATTTTCGCGTTAGAGTGAGTTTTTCCTTGAGTTGAGTCATCACCGGCATTACTCTTTGGTTGTATACCTTACGGTAGTATAAGTCCGACGCTATCGTCCAGCCGATCCGCTATCAGAACAATGTCATTTGCAAACTTCAGATTGTCCAGTTTCTCGCCGTTTACGTAAACGCCCATTTCGGCCCAATCCACTTTTTTACTCATGAGTTCTAAGAGAGTAATAAATAATTTTGGGGAGATCGAGTCTCGCACGGTCGCACTCCGCCCTGAATATTGAACTTGTCAGTATCTTCATGGAACCAAACGCTAGCAGTTGCATTTTCGTAGATGTCTTTTATAAGTGTTGAGTATCTGTGGTTTATTGTACACTCGGCAAGAGCTTCGTACATTTTGTGCTGGTTTATAGGGTCGAACGATTTTTCAAAGTTTTTCGATGAGCGTTTAAATAGTTGGCAGATAGTCATTTGTCCCAAAACCCGATGGAAATCCTGGTAGTTCGCAAGTTTGGTAGAAATCGAGCTTAGGTGTTAGTTGTAATAATCTTAGTGAATAGTTTATATATTTGTGATAAGAGACTGATAGGTCTGTAATTTGCTAGGTCTGCTATGCTTCTTATGCATAATTGTAATAATGGCGTTGTTCCATTTTGACAATGCTTTTTAATAGTTTACGTATAGTTTGTATTAGTGGTTCTCCACCAGTCTTTATTGCTTCTATCACAATTTCGTCCTCTCAAGGTGATTTGTTGTTCCTCATTTGTTGTTCCTTCTAGAAGCGAAGCTCGTATTTCCTCTGTTATGTCGGGTATGTCTTCAGAACTTTGATTTTGAACTCTCAGTCTGTGGAACTTAGCTATGTTGTCCCCTATACCTATGCAATTTGGCATAGAAGTTCTAAACTACCTGGAGGATATCTTCTTTTGATGTAACAATCTCACCCTGGACTTTTGTGAGTTTACTGATGGTCTTTTCATACTGTTAAGTACTTTCATTTTGTTCTATTGCCGGGGCAATATTGTGGGTGTTGTATTTCCGTGCGTCTTTTCTGGCGGATTTTGATATCTCTTTATTGAGTTTTCTTAGCTCGTCCGAGCCATTGGTGTATTTGTTTTTTAGTTCTCTTCTAGCTTTCATTAGGCGTTTTGTATGGTTACTAAGTTTCCTGTTGCCTTTGTTTTCTTTTGGACACTACCTGTCTTGTGCGCTCTTTAAACCATTTACTATCGTGTTGTTCAATGTTTCTATATCTGTCTGTTGTTCATCTATTTGTTGTTCATCTAAGTGCGTTTTTATATGCTGGCTATATACTTTTGGTTCCTCAATAGTAGTCCATTTTATTGTTTTAGTCTTAGGAATTAGTTTTGGCCTTTCTATGCTGCTAAGTGATACCACTTATTATTATTTAGATTTTAAATTTAAACTATCCTGTTGGCTAATTAGTGATATTATCGTCACAATTACGAAAAAGAAACAACATTTAAATTTAAAGCTTGTGTGTAAACATAAGAGTTCTCTTTTATTTATTTAAAAAAATAGACAGTGCAAGTATTTCTTATGTTGTCAATAATTTATAATTCTCAATATATCTTTCATATTATATTTTGTAAATTTGTCATTTTGTTCCATCAATAAACTATAAATTTATTTAACTAGATGTAAAGCTTGTAGTTTAAATTCTCTAGAAAAATATTTATATAAAAAAATATAAAGCAAAAACATGTGCGAAAACTATTGATCTACATAAAAATTAATGGAATGTTTTAAAACATAATCTAATTAGCACTCGTTAAAAAAATAACTGAAGGAAATACTTTCGACTAAGTATGCGTAAAAAAATTAAAACAATATATTTTTTTAAACATCTAGTTGTAGATCTTGTAATAATAATAATACTAACTAAACCTAGACGTTTCAGTAAAACTTTTTTCATAAAATAAATACTCTCCAAATATAATTAACACTTTCTACGCATTAAATAGCCAATTAAAATCATTACTGACTAGAAATTAATTAAAAAAAAAAAACAAATAAATAGATACAAATATTTCAACCACTTTCAGATCCATCATCTCCATTCTCTTCCAAAAAACTATCATACTCCTTCTGCAAGTCTTGCAGTTGTTTCCTGAGCTTAACCACTTTACTCCTAACGTTTTTGTCAGTTTCAATTAAACTATGAATTTTGGTCATAGCCTTTTTATTCTCTTCTTGATTGATTATCCATCGATGGTACAATTCTGACCAAAGGTTTAAGCTTACTGGAGCAACCGATGGCCAAATTGCTGTTTTATTAGGCTCATAAAGCGGATTTAATATTGACGTTAAAACATCCGGATGGTTTAGATAAGACCACAAGCTGGTTGTCTTTTTTGAAATTTCTAGTCTTTCACGTTCAGCCTCACAATTACCCAAAAATGTACCTACAAGAGAAGGTTAATTCTAAGTTAATTGAATTGTAAATTGGTTGTAAGCATTTTACCAAATTGACTAAAGTAGGAGTGTTCAAATAGCGTTATTAGCATTTGAGTTGTAAATTCAAAACTGCAAGGGAATTGGTAGTGAAGTTGTTGCACGCAGTCTAAAAAGAGGAGGAAAGTTGGTTGTTGGTTCTTGTTTCTGGCATTTGAATAACAGAATTTGCCATGGCGCATTTGGAATGGATGGCCAGCTTGAAGCCATTCACGTTCAATTAAAGCCTGTAAACCTACAACATAACAGTATTACATCTTGAAGCTAAATTGATACAATTCAGGAATGGTCAGCAATAGAAACTGATCAAAATTGGTTTACTTTTAGAAAAAATCTTGAGAAATTGCTTGTCCAAACATCTTTCCATTGGTGGTCCATTAAGTTAATATATATGAATAATAATGCAAACCTCTAACTGTTCTACAATCAGGATTTAGAATGACTTGAGCCACAGAAGTTACTATTAACGTTGAGTCAACTCCATTGGACCCATGAACTAAGACAGAAGCACCTTCTTGGTCCAAACATTGGGCAGCAAGGCAAGCAGCATTTAATGCAGACTGAATGTGTGTCAACCAATTACTTTTTTCAACACGAGACACAAATTTATCAGCAGAAGAATTAGTGTCATTACAAGCTAAAATATAATAAAATTAGTTTTATATACTAAACAATAAATATTAGTTTACCATCCATGAATTTTTGGAAGCAATCTAGTAAGGCTCCATTACAATTAGAAATTTTATCTAATCCCTTATGTGTCCTCCTCCACTGTGTGTAATGTCCTTCAGGTTCTGTCCCGCCACCTTTAGCCTTACAATGATTTGTCAAATTATTCGACCTAGTATCAATGATATAACCTTTTTTATTCATCCCTAAAACTTGGTTCAGAATTTTCTCATCTGCCCTACATCTCCTATTGCAATTATTCAACAAAGGTTGGCTGCTCCTTAACAACACAGCGCCATTTTCATGTCGATAACTAAGAACAGGAAACCTTCCCCCGTCGCGGAAATTAGCAGCGGCCATAATAGTCTCATCATCAATATTTTTTGGAACTATCATCGTTGAGCTGTAAGTGGAACAGACTGAGTAGTTTCTGTTGACGTTCGTTATTCTCCATTCGTCTGATGCTAAAAGTTTGGTGAATTCGATTTCGGGTTTGAAGAGAGTGTAGCCGTCTTCGATGATGTTGTACATGGGGCGGTAGAAGAATGGGTACTGGGAGCTAGCGCTGTCGAGGTTGGATAAGCGTTCGATTGAAGCGTAGACGTTGAGGAACTCTTCGGTGGTGGCTATGTCTAGTTGGAGGATTCTGAGATCTTTGCATTTCAGGATTAATGTGCCCCCGTTTTGGTGGTTGGAGTTTGTGCCGTTTGGACGTTTCTCTACAGAATCTATACCTTGATGTAATAACTGAAAAAATAATATTTGGAAATCACAGAATGAAAAGATGAATTTATGTGTTTTTAACATTTAAAACTACCAGGACTATCATTTTAATGGTTTTCAAATTTCATGGTTAACAATTTTGATATAATTTAGGTATTGTTCTAGAATTTTATGACGACTCTTAATGAAATTAAGAACAATTACATTTGTAACAACAGCATTCCTATTCAATTTCCACTCAGCCATTTTAACAATCATAATCAATATGACTTATTTATACCAAGACCCTTGAACCCCAAAACAAAATGCAATTTAACAATTTCAAAGTTTATAATATTTTATGGATCATCTATGCAATGATGGACATCAATATGTATTTACAATCATTTATACATCATTTTCAAACATTTCCTGAAAACATTTGAATTTGAAATGAAATTACATTTTTCATATGAAATTATATTGATTTTTCGAAGTGTTCGGTAGGCGTTACAATGGGATCTATTTTATTTCGATTATGATTCAGTTTAAAACTAAAAGTGCAAACTGGTAAATGTAATCAGGTTGCAATAATTATCAGTTGTACAAACAATATAAGTCTGGTGAGATTACATCCCATGTCCTCCAACCTTTGATGCGCATTCGGTGATCGCCATTTGAGCCACGGAGACCAGTGGCAACTGATGGAATAATCCTGACTCTAAAGAAAGCTATTCTACATGCAATAGTTGCAACAAATATGTTTGTGATATGGTGTTAATCTAAGGCAGGCATGACAAACACGCGGCCCGGGGGCGGGCCGTATGCGGCCCCTGCATAGCGGCCAAAACATAGCTTGCGGCCCGCCGAAACGTTTTAATTTTTTTGGATAAAATATATGAATATAATATTTTCAAAAAATATTTTCAATTATTCAAGTAAATTTTGTTTGTCATCACAAAGTGCATGTTTGCTCGATTTTGGTTTTCATTCATATGAACTTAAAAAAGTTATATAATTAAAATATAATCAAACTTCAAGAACAATGAATAAGAAAAGATTAATTGAGGAGGAACATCGTATTTAAAAAGAAAATGGAAACTGCAATATTTTTGTGTTCACAAGAAGAATAAAATATTATGTCTGATATGTAAAAACTCTATTTCAGTTGCTAAGGAATATAATCGTAAAAGACACTATGACACAAATCATAAAACAAACTATGACCAATACGTTACAAAATTTCGTCGGACAAGACAAATTGTCGGAATTGAAATCAATTCTTCAAAAACAACTAAGTGTATGCACTAAATCTGTTGAAGACAATACAGCTGTACATATACAATAACGAGCTATACCAGATATACCAAGAATCACCGATTTCTACATACATCACACTGCAAAGACTAAGATGGGCAGGACACGTGCTCAGGATGGACGATACCAAAAGATAGTTATAATCGCAAGCAGATCGAAACCATTTACTGAAGGAGAATTTATTAGTGAATGATTAATTAAAGCGGCGGAAGTATTATGTTCAGCACAAAAAAAAAGTTTAAGTCGAAATGCTGTAGCTAACAGAGTTGATGAAATAGCCGAGAATTTGAGAAATCAGCATAACTTCATAATATCAACATTTCAAGCCTACTCTGCTGCAATTGATGAAAGTACAGATATTCGAAATATCGCTATGGACGTTTTTATTCACAGATTCGATTAATTTAAAAGTAAGTGAAGAACTTTTGTCATTTCTATGCATAATACAACTACCGGAGCTGATATTTTTGATGCACCATTGGAGGTTTTGAAGAAGTATAAGTTACCATTGGAAACGTTGGTTTGTTCTGCAACTGATGATGGTGGTTGGGGAGGCATAATCCGTATTACTAAAGGAGTTGTTGAAGATGTAAAAATGCATCAATCAACATTTTCATTGTATTATTCCCATAGTTTATTCCCATACCATCCAAAGTTTTAAATATCAGGCATAACTGACTAAAACATAACATAACGGACTAAAAATAGTCACATTGCTAGTGTAAATAGTCAATTTGCTTTATTTTTCGAAGATATAGAATGTGAATACCGATTTCTCATATTATATAGAAGTTGGCCATGACCATGGCTTTCGAGTCATAAACTTTTTAAACGATTCTTCAAATTGCTGGACGAAATCATAATTTTCTTGAAAACAATTGAATGTGCTGAATTAAAAGATGGACAATGTATTGGGGGACTTGGCTTTCTCAGTTAATATTACAAGACATCTTGCCACCTTAAGCTTCAAGGCAAAAAACATGTTGTTACAAAGCTATTTGATAATATTAACGCTTTCAAACAAAAATGATTACTTTGGCTAAAACAAATAGAAAAAGAAAACTTCTTTCACTTGAGTGAAGTAAAATTTCGATTTTTTTACTTCACCATCTATTGATATTGAAATTGTTAAAAACTATTGAAAACTTACAAATGGGATTAATTGATATCCAATGTGATTCTTTGCTGAAGAAGAAATGTATGGAAGTGGGAATTTCAGAATTTTCTGTAGATCGGTTTCCTAAAACGTCGTTTGTTATGCGTGTAATTCGTAAAAAATAACAAAAAATCGAAAAGGTCAATATTAAACGATCGACATATATGATCATTTTTAAAAACTGCATTAGCTCAAGGTATTCAGCCAAATATCGAGGACTTGCTTTACAACAAAAGATGTCAAATATCTTCTAACAAGTAGTAGTATTAAACTGTGATTTTGTTTATTATAACTTTTATTTTAGATTATTTTAAAATATAGAATATTTATAGTTTCAATGTAAAAAAGTAATAAGAAATAATATATTCATTCTAACAATCGTGTTTTATTATTTTTTAACAGTAAAAACATGCGGCCCCCATTTAGTACAAAATAGATCATATGCCTGCAATATCATATGAGTTTGCCATGCCTGATCTAAGGTGTTCATTGTAACTTTTGGCTTGGTTTATGTAAATAAAAGAATCTAATTTAACAAAAACAACATTTAATATAACACATCATTAATAAAAAATCCATAAACTCAAAGTAGGATGAAATTCAATTTAAAGACTGATAAAAAATATATTTGTTAGCATGTAGGTTTGACTTAATCAGTCTTTAAATCATTAATTATTAATAAAAAAAAAAAAAAACAGAACCAGTGTATATATACGAACAGTATATTTGCAAACTTATTAAAGACGAAATATTGCTTAAAAATATTCAACTATAATATCTATCTATCTCTATAATATTAAGTCTTATTAAGACTATGAACAAATCTCATGTTGCTAGTTCCTGGCTAGTATCACATGGGATATTGAATTATACAACAGACATTTCCATGTTATTACTAGTCCCAGTACATTTTCATGTCACTGACAGCACTAGATAAATATCAATGTTTTTAAGATTATTAAAAAAGGTTATTTATCTAGTGCTGTTAGTGACATGAAAATGTACTGAGACTACTAATAACATGAAAATGTCTGTTGTATAATTCAATATCCTGTGTGATATTAGCCAGGAAGTGGTTGGTTTCAACATGAGATTTGTTCATAGTTTTAATAAGACTTAATATTATAGAGATAGATAGATATTATACATAGTCATAATGAGAATATTATAGAGCTAGCTACAGGTTGAATATATTTATATATTCAAGCTATACTTCGTCTTTAATAAGTGTGTATGATTGTATCTATAATTAGTATAGTTTCACCAGTATTAGTTTCACCAGTATGCATTTATAGGATATTTTATAATAAGATTTTTATATAAGTACAGTGGAACCTCAGTATACGTCCTTAATCCTTTCCAGATCATTAGACTTATACCAAATAGGACGCATACCAATCGTATTTTTCCCATAAGAAATAAAGGGAAAATGATTAATCCA
Organism: Phosphuga atrata; assembly: GCA_944588485.1. Taxonomy (NCBI): domain Eukaryota; kingdom Metazoa; phylum Arthropoda; class Insecta; order Coleoptera; family Silphidae; genus Phosphuga; species Phosphuga atrata. The sequence goes on from OX155897.1 coordinate 34,498,728, forward strand.
TTCCCACGAAAAAAAAAAAAATTAATTTTTATTGGCATATTATACATTGGCTTGGTTGTATAATAGTATATTAAACACTGCTTAATACTAAAATAGATGTGGAATTTGGATTAAAACAATGATAAATTCAAACAAAAAGTTTCACTAATTAATAATTGAATACATATAACTAAATAAAGATAACATGAAGTCTTTTTCGTTTCACTGTCATACTCGCTCTGGCGACAGACATGGCCTACAGTGGAATATCAGACAGAGGTGTCAGAGCTACATAAATAAAAAAGAACTAGGAAAAAAAGAACTAAAAAAGAAGAAGGTGAAATAAATTAACATTTAAGTTTAAGTCCTTATGATGCTGAGAAGGAGATGTTATTGTTTGGAAGGAGACTCCGCTCCCAATAAAACTTTAGGAATTAGACATTTTGTTGTTTCTTCCCTTTTCTGTCTTTTTCCCTAGATGACTCTGGTTAAGGCTCACCTGGTTTGACTTTTACTAAAAATTTGTCTAAAGAACTTTGCTTTTGCCTTCTCCTCAAGATGTTTAAAAAATGTGACATTGTCTGGTCTTCCCAGACAATGCCATTACGACTTGTTTGGGCTTTGTTGTGGTGGTACTTCTCTGCAAAGTTTTGACAACCATCCATTTAGCAAAGATTACCTTGATTAATGAAGTAGGAGTACTCTATCTCCTCCTCCTCAGAGACTGAAGAGAGTGCATCCAGCCAGGTCTTTTGCTCATTTTTCTGCAGCTCCTCAGTGGTAAACTCTTCCCTGTGCCCCTCCACTAACTCCACCACATCAAAATCATTCACATCAAGTCCCATGGACCTGCCCAGAGAGACAATATCTTCCACTATAGGCATATCCTCAAAATCCCTTTCAGTCACTGCTTCTGGCCACAAATTCCTCTAAGCAGAGTTCATTGTTCTGTTGGAAACTTCATCCCAGGCTTTGTCAATGAGAGTTGTGGAATGGGCGAGTAAAGTATTTTTTCTCAAAAAGTCTCTCAGGGCTGTGCTAGAGGTTACTTCAAAGCACCTCTGGAATAGTGCTTTAGTGTAGAGTTTCTTGAAATTACTAATGACCTGCTGGTCCATGGGCTGAATGAGAGGAGTCATGTTAGGGGGTAAGATTTTACAATTGCAAAGTCGAACTCTGGTAGCACATAGTCCTGCAAGCTTGGAGGGTGAGCTGGAGCATTGTCCATTATGAGGAGAGCCTTCACAGGCGTGCTTTTCTCCTCTAAATAACTTTTACACTTGGCCCAAACACAACATTAAACCTGTTGGTGAAATAATATCTGGTTACCCAGGCCTTGGTGTTTGATCTCCACATCACAGGTAACCGAGTTTTCTATACATTATGTTTCTTAAAGACCCTTAGGTTTTCAAAGTGGTAGATCAAGAAGGTGCTTCAGTATACAATCCCCACTTGCATTGCCACAGAACAAGAGAGTTAGCCTGCCCTTCATTGGCTTGTTCTCTGATATCTTCTCCTCTTGTGGTTTTTTTTCCAAAACTGGCCTGTTTTATGGCAGTTAAAAACTTGTTCAGGAACAAAACCCTCAATTTTCAGAAATTCACCAAATTCTTTAAGAAAATCATTGGCTGCATTGCTATCAGCACAAGCTCCTCCATGCCTCACAACACTATGAATACCAGACCTCTTTCTTAAAATTATTAAACCAACCATAGCTGACTTTAAACACTTCACTTTCCTGGCTCGTTCTTGCCTTGTTTTTTAAAAGTTCGGCATGTATCATTTTTGTCTTTTCACGAATAATTGCCTCCAATAAGCTATCACCAGCACACTGTTTTTCTGATATCCAAAGCAAATATCAAAAACAAAGCAAAAGCAATTTTTCAACATGCTCTAATATTCGTGATTTTTGTTTTGTAATCGCTTTCACCCCCTTCGCTACATTAGCCGATGTAATAATGTGTTTCTTTTTCACAATCGTTCTCGGCATTTGGTATGCTGCAGCCAAGTCCCGGATACGTATGTCACTTTCGTACTTCGGTAATCTCTTTTTTCACTTCTATGGTGAGCCTAACCATTTTCCTCGTTGCTTGGCTCCTATTATTAATTTTCTTAGAACTCCGGGTTAAGGAATTTAAAAAAAAATTATGAGAAAAAATACAAAATCACGTAAAATTCACAGTTATTGTGCGAGTCGTTCAATGTAGGGTAGCAACTGCGATACTAACCCAGAGTACAACGGCGTTGCAACTCATTTTAACTTGTTTTTGTTGTTAATATAAACTGTTTTTAATAATTAATTAATTATTATATTAAATGTTGTTTTTGTTAAATTACATTCTTTAATTTACATAAACCAAGCCAAAAATGACAATGAAAGCTATGATGAACAAAAACCCGTCAATTTGGCGGGTATATATTTAACATTGGTAGCTCTATTGTCAAGAATGCCATAAATAGACTCAAAAGAGGAAAGCCCGCTGGGCATGATAATATAACAGGAGAAATGCTGAAAAATATGGGCGAAAAAGGAGTCCAATTATTATCAAAAATATGCAATGTGGCTTGGGAGGAAGGCAGAGTACCAAAAGACTGGGAGATAGGGGTAATTGTGCCAATATACAAGAAAGGAGACAGAAGAGACTGTAACAACTACCTGCTAAGCATAGTATCGAAAGTGCATCAGAGAATTTTAGAAATGAAACTGAGTCGGGAACTAGAACCACAGCTCGAACAGTCAAAAAGTGGTTTCAGGAAAGGCAGGAGTACACAGGATCATAAATGTACGATTAAACAGATGATGGAAAGAATAAGCAATACAGACAATAAAATATATCAAGCCTTCCTTGACCTGGAAAAGGAATTTGACAGGTTATCAAGATCAACTATAGAAGAAAGCCTGGTCAAAAACAAAATTAACATAAAACTAATAAGAGCAATAATGGGCATGTACAAAAATAGTAGAAATATTGTAAGAACAGACAACATGCAATCACGCGAGTTTACGGTAAACGAGGGTGTACGGCAAGGTGTTTTGAGTCCAACTTTATTTAACCTAGTTATGGACGAAGTAATGAAAGAAACGAGGAAAAGAACATCTTCATTGAATGTGGGGTAGAGATGAGCATAGGACGAGTTTCTCGTCCCAGATCCCATCCCGTGGGACGTGGATGGGAGGGGATGGGACGAAAATTTTACGTTTGTGGGATGGGGCAGTGGGACGAAAATGTGATAGGATGGGACAGTGACAGGAATTCACTGTCCCATCCCATCACATTTTCGTCCCACGACCCCATCCCACAAACGTAAAATTTTCGTCACATCCCGGTCGCGCGGCCCGTCCCATTCATCCCATTTTTCCCATACAGCAGGCTTTCTTTTCGGTTTTTTGACAATGAGTAATTCTTTTTCGTCGTAAACGGATCGGAAGATGTTTCAGGAACTACATCGTTATCCCAGAAATCTCCTGAGCTGGACATGTATTAAAATTTTGCGTTTGCACGATAAACGTTAATTTTGGATTATCGTCTATTTTCAATCTAATCGTTGAAATCGTAAAAAACAAAGTTGTACCATTTTCAAGGATAAAATAGGACTTTTCTTCTTCACAAAAGAAAAATACCATGCGCGATTCGATAACCGACAAACTACCGCGCCGAGTCGTGAAAAACTTAAGCCTACAAAAGTTAACTAAAGTAAAGCCTACACAAAAAGATACGCGCTGCAAAAAAAAAACAAAATTTAGAAATAGCTAACAAAATTACAGTGATTTGTATTCGGAAGCCTACTTGTGTCTACAAACACCCACTCCATCCCATACAAAATTGTCGTCCCATCCTATCCCATTCCACGCGACTTTCATCCCGCTCATCCCATACCAAAGGACGATGGGATGGGATGGGACGATGGGATCCCATGCTCATCTCTAGTGTGGGGTATACAAAGCTAGAACCAATCCATATAAGTGAATGTGCGCCAACGACATAGATATATTCGCGAGAAGTCAAAGTGAACTGAGGAGAAACTGAGAGATATGGAATGAGAAATTAGCAGAGAAGAAGCTCAAGATAATCGAAGAGAAAACAAAAATCATGGATATTGGGAAATCAGATAGAAAAGTAAACATTGAGCTAAATGGAAAGGCAATAGAACAAGTTGATACCTTTAAATACCTGGGAGTACGCCTAGATAGCAAGGCAAACCATGAAATAGAAATTAATGACAGAATAGAGAATTCAGCGAGGGTGTACCACAACCTCAGAAATAGTTTCCTGGCAAAGAGAGAAGTTTCACTAAAAGCAAAAATGAGTATATAAAGAAAAAAATCATACCTATACTAACGTTTGAGTGCGAAAGCTGGGTGTTAAAAAAAAGATTAAAGAGCAAGATCCAAAGTATAGAAATAAAATACCTCAGAAAAGTGTTAGGAGTCACAAGACGAGATCGACCATAAGAAATGACACAATCAGAGAACAGTTGAAGGTGCAACCAGTAGCAAAGCGAGAACTGCCAACTGAGATGGTATAAAAACCTTAAGTGAATGGAGGACAAAAGACCAGCCAAGAGAGTATGGGAAGCTAATGGTCAAAAAAAGAAAAGTAGAGGAAGAACAAAGACAACATGGAATCGAAACATAGAGAAAATAGTAAAGGACAGAGGACTCACAATGGTTTATGACAAATGGAAAAAAGGAGTGGAAAAAGTTCATATATAGGGAAAGAAATGTTTAAATATAATGTAGTGTAAAGATTAAATGTAAGAATTAGAATATAAAATGTAACACCTTAGGGTAAATAAGGTTATTGATTATATATATATATATATATATATATATATATATATATATATATATAGTCAGGTCAATAGGTTAATTTCAATAACAATGAATTTAAGTCAATAACTTTAAATTATTGTTAATTATAATTTACCTAGAAACGAGATCTACATATTAAAGGGAACTTTTGTCAGATTGTTAACTTCAACTTGCTGCAAGATCATGAACATATATAATAAATAATACAGGTCTATAAAGCTGGCACCCCACCTCTTCAAAATTCAAATTTGATCAGATGAGAATTATGTGCTAATTATGTGCAGCAATCACGATATTTGTGCTCAAAGCATTCAATGAAAAAATCAATTTTGACCAGTGGGGGTGCTAACTTAATGTCAAGCTAGCACCCACCCATCTGAAAAATGCAATTAGGATTACAATATCAAAGAAGAACTATAATCAAGTGCTCTTTATGTGTTTTTCATGTACCCTGGAACGAATTCGCTAACTCAATCCCTTGTGCGAAAAACTCACCCCAAACCACATGAGGTGACATCTATAATGACATAGTACAAAATTTTTTACCCAAGCGAAAGCTTTGTAATAATTATGTGCTCTTGATACCCAATTTGCAGTTTTGGTGCTCACACCCTTGTCAGAAAAATTCACCTTCAACATATGAGGTGAAATCTATAATAATCGAGCAAAGAAATTTTAACATTTGAAGATATTTTTACAATTAAATCATACAGAGGGGGTGGATTTTTTGAAGAAGAGTGCAAGCACAAAACTTGCGAAAAGCAAAATAATTATTTTGCTCGAAAATTCTTGTGCACAATTATTTTATTAATTTTTAGTACAAGGGTCTAAGCACAATAATCGCAAATAGGTTATCTCGAAAGCACATAATTATTGCAATGATTTTGTGTTGGTTAAAATTTTGTTGCTAGATTATTATAGATTTCAACTCTTATGATTGAGGGTGAATTTATCGTACAAGGGTGCGAGCATAAAGATCGCTAATAGAATATCTCGAGAGCACATAATTTTTGAAACATTTTCAGTTCAGTTAAAATTTTTATACTGTTATTATATGATTTCACCTCTTGTGGCTCATTCAGTTCAAAGTGAGTTTTTCGCAGTGGAGTTTTAAGTTAGTGTATTCCCTCGATGGTACTTGAAAAGCACATAAAGAGCACATAATTATATTGCTTATATCGGTATCTCAATTTTTCAGATGGATGGGTGCTAACTTGACAATAACTTAGTACAACCATTAGTCAAATTTGATTTTTTCATTGAACACTTTGAGCACAAAAATTTGCAGCACATAATTCTTGTGTAATCAAATTTGAATTTTGAAGAAGTGGGGCGCAACCTTTATAGATCATTTAATCATTTTTTAACCATTTCGCTGCTATAGCAGTTCAATTGATTTGATGCCCAGGTGCTATGGACTGTTATAGCATTCCAATTGATTGAGCGGTCACGTGCTATGGATTGCTATAACAGTCTACAGACTTCATGAATTAATTGAGGCATTTTTAAACATAACAAAGAGATTATACGCTCGCATTGGAGCGTTGCGTTGCCCTGGGTGAAAGATTCGGAACTAGGGATCGCTGGAAAGGTGAATATTTCACAAAATCCCAAAAAATAATTGTAAACTATGCAGATAGCCATATATTTATTTTTATTTTATGTCTAGTCTTATCTAGTCATGTCTAGTTTTGTCAAATCTTGTCTAGTCTTGTCCAGTCTTGTCTCCTTCTTGTCTTTATCTAGTCTTGTCTCTCTCTTGTCTTGTCTATGTAGTCTACTAGATTAAAATGTACTTAATTTAATGAATTCTCTACAATGCTAACTGAATTAGACTAGATGTATTAGATTGTGCTTTCCATGGTCCACTTAATTATTATAAGTTATGTTTTTGTTGTTGTTGTTTAATTATTATAAGTTATTATAAGTTACGTATTATAAGTAGTCAAATTCAATGAATAGGATGGTTGCGACAGTTACTACGTTCATACTTATTCATACTTACATTGAATTGAAAAATTCACTACAAGTATTTGTTATTATAGTGGTAAAAACATAGTGAATTTTTCAATTCAATGTAAGTCTAATTCAAGTTCAAAATGAAGTTGTTGCAACTTGAAATTGTTGCAATATGAACCTGCAACATAAAGTTGTCGCAACATGAAGTGGTTTCAACATGAAGTTGTCACAACATGAAGTGGTTTCAAAATGAAGTTGTCGCAACATGAAGTTGTTTCAACGTGAATTTGAAGATGAAATGTGGATTTGAGGTGAAAAAATCTCTTCTCGTAGTTGAAACTATATATTTATTGTCTTCGCTTCGAATAGAGATTTTGGTTATTAGTACATTTGGATTTTTTTGCAAATTATTTGTCGTTTTCGTCCAATTTTGACACATAACAAAATAATTTTGCAAGGTTTGTTCATTGAAATCAACAAAAAATTAAAAAAAATTGCTTCATATAGAGATTTTGGTTTTTGAAAATTTGCCAATTATTTTGACATTTAAGTCCAATTTTGACATAAAACAAATTAATTTAGCAAAGTTTGTCCAATCAAATCAACAAAAAAACAAAATTTGCTTTGAATAGAGATTTGGTTTTTGAAAATCTGACAATTTTTGCAAATTATTTTGACGTTTTCGTACAATTTTGACACAAAACAAAAGAATTTTGCAAGGTTTGTGCATTCAAATTAACAAAAAAAAAACAAATTTTGTTTCATATAAAGATTTTGATTTTTGAGAATTTGGCAATATTTTGACATAAAACAAATTAATTTTGTCCACTCAAATCAACAAAAAAACAAAATTTGCTTTGAATGGAGATTTTGGTTTTTGAAAATTTGGCAATTTTTGAAAATTATTTTGACGTTTTCGTCCAATTTTGACAAAAAATAAAATAATTTTGCAAGGCTTGTTTTCCATTCAAATCAACAAAAAAAAAAAAAAATTCATATAAAGATTTTGGTTTTTGAAAATTTGGCAATATTTGCCAATTATTTTGACATTTTCGTCCAATTTGGACATAAAACTAAAGAATTTTGCAAAGTTTGTCCACTCAAATCAAGATTTGCCAATTATTTTGACATTTTCGTCCAGTTTTGACATAAAACAAATAAATTTTGCTTTGTTTGTCCACCCAAATCACAAAAAAAATTGCCTCAAATAGATATTTTGGTTTTTGAAAATTTGGCAATTTTTTAAATTTATTTTGACGTTTTCATCCAATTTTGACACAAAACAAAATAATTTTGCAAGGTTTGTCCATTCAAATCAACAAAAAAAAAAACAAATTTTGTTTCATATGAAGATGGTTTTTTCAAAATTTGGTAATATTTGCCAATTATTTTGAGATTTTCGTCCAATTTTGACATAACACAAATGTATTTTGCAAAGTATGTCCATTCAAATCAACAAAAAAAACAAAATTTGCTTTGAATAGATTTTGGTTTTTGAATATCTGGCAATTTTTTCAAATTGTTTTGAAGTTTTCGTCCAATTTTTACACAAAACAAAAGAATTTTGCAAGGTTTGTCCATAGAAATTAACAAAAAAAAATTGATTTGTATAAAGATTCTCGTTTTTTGATTTGGTTTTTGAACTTTGGCAATATTTGCCAATTATTTTGATATTTTCGTCCAATTTTGACATAAAACAAATTAATTTTGCAAAGTTTTGCTCACTCAAATCAACAAAAAACAAAATTTGCTTCAAATAGAGATTTTGGTTTTTGAAAATTTGGCAATATTTGCAAATTATTGCAAATAATATGTAAATATACGTAAATGTAATTAAGTCTACATATACGTAATATAATATGTAATATATAATAAGTTATAAAAGTATTCCACACGGGTTTAATGTAATGTTCAGAATATTGAGCACACAATCACATCAGTTCAAAAAAGTAATTCACAGCAAAAGGGTTAAAAATTTATACATTGAATATATTCACATCACTAAGTGAAATCGTTTTTCATTTAAAACATAAAATCAAATGCACATATTTTCAATGCTATAACAGTTTAATGAAGGAATTATGATATAAACATATTACAATTTTCTTTTACCATTAACTCCTGGACGTCTTCCTTTCTAGAAGAAAGTATCAAGTGATGTCCAGTGACACACAAAGTCCCATCAACAGGTTCATTAAAAGAACTATACAGGATTACTCCGTCCACTGTTGGTGTCAATATATGTTCAGAAAGTTCCATCTTATACCTTTTTAGGGGGCTTGCAAATTATTAGAGGTTATAATCCTACTAATGGCTATTTTTAAATGGAAATTATATTGGATGTTGAGGTAAGCCTAATCGATGCGCTACATAATTAATTGTTGTAATTAGAGTTAGAATTGCGGGTAGGTTTTTACTAATTAACCCAGTTTTTCTTTTAGTGGGTGGAATTATTGAAGGTCAGGGACTGCTGACGGACAATGCATCTCTACCAACTGAACGTCAGATTACCATATCTACCAACATAATTTATACTTGATAAAACAAACAAATATTAGTAAGTTAATTTAAATGTTTATATTTTAATTTATCCAATTACTAAATGTTAATTTAATTTATATTGTCCATGAGCCGTTTTAAAGTTTTTTAAACGTTAATATTTGTTTTTAGTTTATTGATGTAATAATGTTAATTTATTTGTTCTACTGCCCATGTTAAAAGGGACAACAAAAGCTTGTTTTGTTAAAAGTTTCGCTATTTTACAGAAATAAATGTGTTTATTTACAATAAATTTACATAGATAATATATTAGAACGAAATCTCATTTTTTGTTCTAAATAATAAACCCTCCAGAAAACTATTCCTCATTGAGAAACATTCAAAATCAGATAATTATTCTACTTAAAGCTATAAAACGCAATAAAACATTTTCACAAAAAAATATATAAAAAATCCCATGTTTATGGCACAGTTTAAAACTGAAAGACTTAAATTATTTAAACCTTTAAAACGAATTCAGTTCAGTTGAACCGAAATTAAAAACAATTCGACTTAAAAACAAACCTAGTTAAAGCTCAGGTACAATTAGGAAACTGGAACATATTCGAAAATAATTGAAAACTGTTCGGCGCCTAAACTCTTTGCAAGCCATTCGTTTTTCAGAACGGCTAACTTTAAACTGTCCACTCTAAATTCAGCTTTCAGATTTGTATGGACCGAACGACCCATTCCTTCTAAAACTATTAAATCCGCATCACTAATCAACTCGCACAAACCTGCAACAAGAACAAAAATAAGTTAACACATTTTATAACAATTATAATTTGAAAAATAAATGATAAATTTAAATAAACAAATTAAATAGACACAGGTAGACAATAGACTTGATTAAATGGATATATGTTTTATCTATTAGGATTTTTTTTAAAGTGGTACAGGGGAAGCTCTCACTAAACTTCCACCTTGGCTTTTAATATGCGCCACCCTGGTATCGCATATTTTGCATTCATTCAGGGTGGGCAGCCCAGACGGTTAGTGAAAACCGCCTTAGTTGTTGCCTCTCGACCAGGATTCGAACCCGGGTCTCCCGCATTGAAAGGCGGGTATGTTTGAAAGGCGGGTCAGGTGGTACCACCAGGATACCACCGAGGAGGACTATGAGGATTTATTTGTCTAGTCTTGACTGACTATTTCTTTCTTTTTATCTATCTTTATAATCTGATTATATTAGACTAGTCTAGATGATTCAGTCCTGACTAATTAGACTTTTCATTCTAGTCTTTTTTTAAATTCATTTTTGGCAGTTACTGGCAGCTGTGCAGGCAAGTGCCCCTTAACCCTCCCGTTAGTTGCGCGTATCTCACAGATATATGATCGAGATCAAATGCGTCTAGATTGGGAGATAGATCTAGGGTGGGGTTACGGTTGCACCTATGCCTTCTCTATTGCCTAAGTTCTCATGTTAGTTGGCTCCAGGATGTTGAGGTGTGTGCAACAAGTGTATCTCAAAGATACTCTGCAACTACTTTTGTAAGTATTTATGTTTGTGTTACATGTGAACATGGATCGTGTAAATGCGTTACATGTATCGATTTTGATCTGATATATGATATTTTGTAAGTAAGTTATTATTCATAATGGGTTTAGGAAATGACAATGTATCTGAGATATATCCGCGAAGTTTTTTGTTTCAAAGCATCATCCATTTACAGAGAAATGGCTAGCAACAGAGTATATCACTACTGTAATTTGAAAGATTTTGCCGAGTTTCAAAGGCTGCTTGAGGATGATGATGAGGATAATGGAGATGATTTTGACGATGATATTGATAAGGATTCCGCAGAGCATGTAGAAGAGTTAGTAGTTGAATGTAGTGAACAGAGTGATAATGATGCAAGTTCTACATTGGATGATGAAACTGGTGATGACACTTGGTAATGCACTTATGTGTATGGTAATGCACAACACTTGGTTGATGTACACTGGTAACAACTAGAAAAATAATTGGCAAAGTGAATAAACGTCACAATGGATAATTGGTTTTGTGATGGGTCATTGATGGAAGAGCTGGCAAAAGTACATAAGCTGCCATTAGTCAGGACACTGAAAAGAAACAAATACCATCTGAATTCAAAAATCTAAAGCGACGTGATATTAAATCAAGTGCTTTTGGGTTCAGAAAAGAAGGAACACTAGTATCACACAAGCAAAAAATACTTTGATGCCAAAGTCGATGAAAATACTGGGGACCAAAATAAACCTGAAATTATAAACTTTTATAACCTGACAAAAGGTGGTGTTTATGTTGTGGGTAAGTTATGTGTATCTCTCAATACAATGTAGCTCTCAATATGAATGGATGGCCCATGGTCGTTTTTTTCTCCATGTTAAATGGTGCTGGAATAAACTCACAGATAATCTACACTTCTAATCAAAATGAGTGTAAGCGACGTCGGCAAATCTCACGAATTAGTTATGAAGGAGCATCTACAAAAGAGGTGCACATCCAACACGGGCTTGTCGCAAAAGCATCACTCCAGGCCTCAGAAAAAATGTTAATATTCGGAACAATACCAGGTTTGCTAAAAAGTTCTTCCTGTGAAATGTATTTGTGCAAAGATATTAAAGTTTTTTGCACTGAAGAATGTCAATCATCCAAAAAACAACGTAAATTGTAATGTGTTTTATAAATTGAAAGAATTATTGCTTTATAGCTTCAAGTGTTTACTACAATTTACAGGCAAATTCTAGTTTGTTTTTTTTGTATATAAATATGTGTACCATATTTGTCTGGCTGGAGCCGCGACTAACGGATGGTTAAGAAGTCCACCAATCATTCTGATACTGCATTTAGCATGTCTTCAGAATGATGGTTGTAAATTTAATCAGTGTTTTTCCTCTTTAGCTGGTGATTTAGCCTCTCGTCATCTTCTTCGGTCCTCTCCCAATTTGTTTTGATATTCATCATGTAATTCATTTTCGTTCCTGGTTCGAACGGCATCTGCACACTACCTGTTTGATTTTCTCTTTCAACGTCCATAGCAGTCAAATATGGTGTGGCGTACCGGGTCTATCTCTCCACAATATTCGCAAAGGTTGTCCGCGGCGGCTCGTATTTGATGCAGGTAGTCACGGAAGCAGCCGCGAGCTGAGAGGAATTGCGATAAATGGGAGTTTGTCGCACCGTGCTTCCTATTCAGCTATGTCGAGATGTCTGGTATGACCAGCTGTGTCCATTGGCCCTTGTTCAAAGCCCGCCATCTTCTTTGCCATTCTTCTAGCAGGTTTTATTCCATCTGTTTTCTTGCTTGCCTATTACTACCATTCACATATAATTAAGCTCTCTCTTTTACTAAGTAGTATGCCCGCGATTACTAAAGTGGTTTCTCCGGATTCAGCGGATTCATCCATTAGTTTTATATGAGCTACATACCCTAATAGCAACATTTCTTTTTACTGCTGCTAGCTTCTTAAGATTCCTTTCCACGTCCATGCTTTAAGTCCACGTTGGGGCGGCGTAAAGCATAGTGGATTGTGTAATCATGCTAAGCAGTCTGCGTTTGTGGCTTCTTGGGCCACCTACATTGGACATAATATTGTCCAGTGCTGAAACTACCTTCATACACTCTGCTGCTGCATTCTTGATGTATGGCACGAAGGAAACTCTTTAATCTACTACTACTCCAATGTTTGTGATTTCATCTTTTGGAACTATGCGGGTCTCTTGTATTTGGAATTTTATTGGCTTTAATCTCGTAAGCCTAGTAAGTAACACAGATTCGGACTTTTCCGGTGCAAGCGTTAAGTTATTGATTGTCATCCACTCTGTTACTAGTTGTATTGCGCAGTTTGCCCATTGTATTATAATAGTTTCCGTTCTACCTGAGACTTTTTTTTATGGGGACGTAGCAAGCACTAGAGTTCAAGTGGTAGCACTTCAAGTGGTCCCATTGGAATTCACGAACATCCCGGTACCGCTTCTCGCATGTTGTCAGGATGTCGTTGTCTTTGTTATGTCATGCATTTGTTGCCTTACATCTCCCATTTCACATCATGTGATTAGGGGTTCAGGCATTTTGTTAGTTTGGTTTGGTAACACTTGGGTAAGATAGTAGTTCATCTCCCCATATTCACATTCTACCAAAATTCTCACTTGTGGGATTATAAATTTTGTGCACTGTCCATTTGTACAGCATATCCAGTGCTTTTGCGACTCCTGGAAAAGATGTCTTCTGCCCGCTATTCCGCTTTTTGTACAGCTCTGTTCTTTCTTTTACCAAGAGTTCTATTGGTGCTATGCCTGCCATCACGAGCACTGCGTCCGTTGAAGCTGTCTTGTATGCACTGCACACACGTAGTGCCAGTTTTCTCTACTGTGTGACCAGCTTATTTTTAATGGTTTCTTTCTCGACTGCATTTGCCCAGATCAGGGCACTGTAGAGCATTGCCGATTGAGAGACTGATCATAATATCTTTCTCTTGCAATTTTTTGGCCCTCTGACATTAGACATCACCTTTTCCAGTGCTGCTGTTACCTTGAGGGTCGTCGTCGCTGTTCGCATGATATGTTCACACCACATAGAAACATAGCTTCTTGTCAATAATCACACCAAGATATTTAACTGCCTCCTTGGGCGTTATGGTTATGCCTCTGACCTTAAATACTATTGGCCCTACATGCCTCATTAAGGTCAGTAGAACAGCTTCTGTTTTTTCAGGGGCCAGCCTTAAGCGATTTTCCTCCATCCATTCATCATCATATGCAATCGCCCTATTTGCACGTTCCATTATTCTCTCCTCGTCTTTTCCTGCTACTGCCAGAGCAATATCATCAGCAAGACACCTTCTGGTGTTCTAGCTGAGACTATGAGCGGCGGGTCGTCGGCGAAGCCAATAAGTGTGGCACCACCTGGAGTCTTAGGACACAGTCAAATAAGATGTTCCAAAGAGATGAGCCCACAAAAGAACCTTGTGGGACACTGCTACTCAGTTCCCTCTCCACTGTACTTCCATGTGCATCTTTTAATAGGGTTCTGTAACCGAAGTAGCCCTTCAGCATGCTTAGTAGCTAAGGAGCCACGCCTCTTCTTGTCAGTTTATGCTTTATAATTTTTCAGCTTGCAGTATTAAAAGCATTGCACACGTCGAAGGTAATTAATGCGCATATCTTTCTAGTCCTTTTGTCTAGCCTTTTCGGCGAGTTTTATTACAGAATTTATCGCACTGATTGTGTATGGAGGGCCCACCTGAAGCCATATTGTCTTTTAGAGAATCCGGTTCCAGTCTCAAGTTCTCCTTTTAGTCTGCCCAGTGGCAGCTGTTCTAAGAGTTTTCCTAATGTGTCTAGAATGGACAGAGGAATATGAAGTAGGTTTGCCCAATGGTTTATTGCCCTTGCATAACAGGACTAGCCTTGCTCTTTTCCATTTCTTTGGGAAATTTCCAGCAATTAGTTCAGTGTTCATGTAGATTGTAGATATGGTGGTGACGACTTGTACTGCGACCTTTATAGATCTGTTGTACCCCACCCTCCTCCTCCAAGTGTTGGTGTACTTACCCATTTAGAGCGCCTCCTCCTGATTCCTTTAGGAATTTCAGGATCTGGGTGGGATTCAAGACCTGCAGCTCCTCTGTGTTCAAGCAGTGAGCCCCAAGGTACATCTGTCTCTTGCGGAGTAATGCTCCGCAGTCTTTGAACAGATGTATGGGGGTTTCCTCTGCTAAACCACAGAATCTGCATCCGTCATCCACCTCTAGGCCTAGGGCCTTGAGATGTTTCCTAAGTCTGCTGTGTCCCGTCAGGACTCCTGTCAGAATCCTTCCCAGAAGCTTGTTCCTGCTTAGTTTCAGGCAAGCTTTTGTTCGCTTCTGTTTAAAAGATCCCAGCATCACTTTGGATTGCCTTAGCCCTGGAAGTTCTTTCCAGGTTTTCATCCATTTTCCTCTTGTTTCTTTATCTAAACTTTTGTGGATGGTGTTGACACTCATGCCGCAAAAGGGTTCCGGACCTATAAAGGGGCTACTGGATCCCTTGTTTGCTAGGTAATCGGCTTCTCCGTTTCCGTCTATACCAGTGTGTCCTGGTACCCAGTATAGCGTTACTTTATTATCCCTGCCAAGCTTGTTCAGCTTCGCCACACAGTCCCATACCAGTTTGGATCTGATGGTGTATGAGCTAATGGCCTTAATGGCTGCTTGGCTGTCTGACAGGATAGCAATTCGTTTTTTGCGAATTCCTGTCGAGGTTAAACTGTGCACATCTTTTGATTGCGTGTACCTCTGCTTGGAAGATACTTGGGGATGTTCCCATGGATTCGAAGTACCTGGTACGAGGTCCAAACACTCCTGCACCAGTACCTTCCTTTGTCTTCGAACCATCTGTATACCACTTGATGGCATTTTGCTCTATGTGGTATGCTGAGGATTCGTCGCTCCAATCGGCTTTACTACTGCACATTGCTGTGTAGTTTTTCTCGAAGTGGTATTTGCATACCATTTCGTCTTTTGGTACTTCCAGCCAGGGGATCTTGGCAGCGAGGCTGTTTCGGTCTCTGCTCCCGATTATTTTACCCCTGCCCATTCCTTCCTTGCTGAACCTTATGATCGCGGTTCTGGCGGCCCTTTCCACCACAAGGTGCAGCGGAGTCAGATCCAGCAGCAGCTCCAATGCTGCTGTCGGACACGACCCCATCGCCCCCGTGATGCAGACACACGCCAGTCTTTGAATCTTCTCAAGCTGTTTCCTCATAGAGGCCAGCTTGATTCTACTTCTCCACGCAACTGCCCCATAAGTGATTGCAGGTCTCACTATCATGATGTACATCCATCGCAGGATAGTGGGGTTACAACCCCACGTTTTTCTTGCCAAATTTCTGCACACCATTAGGGCGCGTTTGGCTTTACCTACCGCTGCCTCAGCGTGTCTATTCCATACGAGTTTGCTATCTAGTGTGATACCCAGATACCTTATCTCCTGTTGGTATTCTACTGCCTTCCCATCTATGAGTATGGGATGTAGGCAGTTTAGTTTTCTCCTTCTAGTAAATGGTATCACCGTGGTTTTGCTCGGGTTGAGTTTCAGTCCCACTGTTTGACACCATCTACTAGTTACGTTGAGGCCTCTCTGAACAATTTCACAGAGCATTCCCTCAAATTTCCCTCTAGCCATTATGACTATGTCATCGGCGTAACCTTGACATTTGATGTCTAGGTCGTTTAGCCTAACCAGTAGTTCATCAACTACCAGGCTCCACATTAGCGGTGATAGTACACCTCCCTGTGGGCACCCTCGAGTTGTGGAGATCTTAATGGTGTCTTTTCCCACTTGTGTCTCCGCCGTTCTAGTTCTCAGCATTTCTCCCATCCACTTTGAGATAGTGCTGTCGATATTCCTTCTTTCGAGGGCCGCCCTGACAGCCTCGTGTGAGGTGTTGTCAAAAGCTCCCTCTATATCCAAGAAGGCACATATCGCTACTTCCTTTGTCTCTAGTGCTGCTTCTATTTCGTTTGTCAGCTGATACAGAGCGGTTTCTGTGGATTTCCCTGCTCTGTAAGCATGCTGACTCCTGTGTAGTGGTGTACCTACCAGCACTATAGTACTAAGGTAATTATCAATCACCTTCTCCATTGTCTTTAACATAAAAGATGTTAGACTAATGGGTCTAAATGATTTTGGTTGAGTGGTGACTTTCTTCCCCACCTTCAGTATAAATACCACCTTAGCCCTTCTCCATAGCTCCGGTATATATCCGAGCGCTAAGCTACTTCTAAAGATATTTAGAAGATACGGCATTAGTTCTCTCTCTCCCTTTTGTAGGAAGGCAGGAACTAGTCCGTCCACACCTGGGGCCTTAAAAGGCTGGAAAGTGCCGATAGCCCATCTGATTCGGTTTTCCGTACAGATGGACGCTGCCCTCTTAGAATCGGCCCGACTTGGTTTCCGTGGTTGCATCAAGCCCTCGGTCTCCCTGTATCCTCTACATCCCGGAAAATGGGTTTCTAGTAGGAGGAGAGCTCTTTGCTCTTCATCAACCGTGAAGGTCCCATTTGGTTTCTTGAGAGTGGTTGTCATTTCCACTCTATCCTTCGCTAGTGCTTTGTGCAGTCTAGCTGCCACCGGCGTGGATTCTATGTTTTCACAGAAGGTCCTAAAGTTTTCCTTTTTTGCCCTTCTGATCTCTTTGTTGTAGGTGGTAAGCACCTCAGAGTATTCTAGCCAATTTCCGTATTGCTTGGCTTTGTTAAAAAGCCTACGTACTTTTGCTCTTAATGTAGACAAATTTTTGTTCCACCATTTTTCGTCCTTATGCTCCTTCACGGTTTTTACCGTGCAGCTGGATTCAAATGCCGTGGTGATTGCTACATTTATTTCTCCTACAGCCTGCTCCAGCACGGTGTAGTGTTTGATACTACCCCACACTGTCACCTGCTCTAGGTTTTTTTTTAGTTGGGAACTAAACATAGGCCACACAGTTTGTCTGGGGTTTCGAATGGGGGTGTTTTCCTCACTCGCTCCTTCCAGCTCAAACTCTATGATCCTATGATCTGACATTGAGGGCTCACTTGAAACCCTCCACTTTTTAATTAGTTTACTTATGTTAGCGCTACCTACCGTAATATCCAGTACCTCATTTCTGACTTTAGTGACAAATGTTGGTGTGTTCCCTAAATCAAATCAAATCAAATTTATTTCCATAGTTAAGCTAAACATACATAATATATACATAGTAAAGCTAAAAGAAATATGTCAAATTAAAACAAAAACAAAGAAAACTTCTAAATAATCTTACTAAAAGATTATGATTCATAAAATTCTTCGATTGTGTAAGGTTCAATTTCATTAACATATTTGAAAATTTGTTGTTTGTATGCCTTGATAGTCTTGAAAATCTTGAGGTGTTGGGGCAGTTTATTGTATAACTTCATACAGGTGTAGAAGGAGCCTTTTTCTAATAATGATAAATTGTGGATGGGAAGTATGTAGTCCGAATTCGTTCTTCTGGTATGCGTATTAGGGTTCTCGAAATCTCTAGGGTTCTCGAAAAAAGTTCTTATGTTTAACAATGAACACGAGTGCTTCATAAATGTAGACTCCTGCTACGGTCAAGACATTAGCATCCTTAAAAGACCCTCTACATGTTTCTTGGTAGTTGAGTTTGAGAATAATCCGTATTGCCTGCTTCTGCAATCTGAAAATTTCGGAGGTATTTTTCCCATATCCCCATAAAATAATTCCAAACCGCAGATGTGAGTAAAAGTTGGAATAGTAGACCATTTTTAGTACTTCTGTGCTGACATGTTTTTGTAAGACACGTAGATCATATGTAGTTTTATTTAGTTTTGATGCCAGATTCTGTACATGCGCGTCCCAACATAAGTACATGTCTATTCCTAGAAGTGTTACGCTTCTACTAACATTTAAGTTATCATCACCTATGGTCACTTGGTTCGGGTAGTTTTTAGTTGATTTTTTAGTTCTGAATATCATCAAGTTTGTCTTTTTCTCGTTGATTGTCAGTTTATTCATTTGGAACCATATCTTAGCTAATTTAAAGGCTGTATTTGCATTGTTAATGACATCTTCCATCGATTTACCAACTACCAACAATGTTGTATCATCTGCAAAATTTATTAAATCTGTAGAATTATTTAATGCCATTGGAAGATCATTTAGATAAATTGTAAATAGAAGCGGTCCTAATATACTACCTTGCGGTATACCCACTTTTATAGTTAATGGTGTAGATTTGACAGAGCCTTGTGTACTGCTATATATTTTAGTCTGCTGAGTTCTGTTCGTTAGGTAATTTCTAAATAATTCAAGAGCAATTCCTCTTACCCCATATTTCTCAAGTTTATTGAGCAGTATATTATGATCCACGGTGTCATATGCCTTGGAGAGATCAATAAAAATTCCACACGGGATTTCCTGTGCGTCCAAACTCTTTAGAACGTTTTTTAAGAAGCAGAAACACGCTGTTTCTATGCTTTTTCCTATTCTGAATCCATGTTGCGTATCGCAAAGAATATTGTATTTATTAAAGAATGACAGAGTTCTAGTCGCGATGATTTTCTCAAAAAATTTTAGCGAAGGAAGTACACAATTAACCTACACAAGTACACAAGGAAGTACACAATTACCCTACGTTGTACACAATTAAGTTCTCTTTAATCAGGTATTCTAAAAGGTAATCACCCCTCTTATTAGTGTCCGTGCTGCCCCACATCTCATTGTGTGCGTTCGCGTCACATCCCAGGATGAGTGGCAGCCTTCTCCTAATACAGTGTTCCACCAGCTTTTGTACTTCAATGGGTGGTATGCTGTTACCATCGCCAGGGAAGTATGCTGATGCGATCACTACTTCGCGGTGGAGACCCTTGGTCGTGATGAGGGCCTGAATCGGTACTAAATCCCGCGTTAAAAATTCTGAAAGACATAAGTAATTTATGCCATTTCTTACCATAATGCAAGTTCTAGGGGAGACCTCACGGCTGTCCCATACCAACTTACATTCCCTGTTGCTAAGGCCTCTGATCCTACCTCCGTAGGTCCAGGGTTCTTGAAGCAGCACTAGCCCTAGGTGCTGCTTGGTGAACATCCTAGCCATCACAGCTGAAGCTGCTTTGGCATGATGGATGTTCACTTGGGCTATTTTGGTGCGCCTGCTGGTCATTCTTGTTTTGTGACAGGAGGCGGCAAGTCCTCCTATGTCCCTACAAGAACATCTACCTCTGCCTCTGTAGACATGGCTGGACTGCTCATGTTTACGAGTGTGAGGTCAAGGTCGTCTTCCCAGGAATCCGGGCTGACTTCCTTGTTCTCTGTGTCGGTTAGGTCCCGCACACATGGATTATTTTTACTTTTGGAATTCATATAAATCCCACGAGTAGCAATGGAACTAAAGGTCTGCCACGTCAGAGCCCTGCTTGACATGGTAAGGCTTGATACCCTCTGAGGTCACCAGGTATCAGAGGGGCTCCGTTAGCGATGGCCGGTTGCCCTTGGCCACCAACCAGTCCTTCCGGCACGGGTCGCATGACACCGTGGATTAAGGGTTTGGAAGTTCTTGGTTGTTCGCTCTCCGCTGACCGCTCCGACCGGAGTTGTACTCTGGTCGGTAACGTCTAACGGTTTGTTGCGAAACTAAGCCCTCACACCACGGCAAGGTGACTTCCAGATTGAGGGCAGTGTTCATTCTTTCCAGGGCAAATTGTGGGTAATGACTAGCTACAATTTTTGTTATCTTGGGTGGCACACCATCAGGTCTTGATGCTCTCCAGTTGCGGATCCACATTTCTGCTATGGGGAGCTCCTGCTCTGTAAATAATGGTAAAGTAATTAACTCTGTAATTACTTTACCCCTACCTGCTCCCAGACAAAGGGTTCATGTTCTGGGAAAAGTTAATCCACCACCAACATGTCCAATGTAGATTGATTTCTCTCCTCTTCAGGATTTTCCAGAAGTCATTAATAGCAATGTCGATCCCAAAGCCTATTGACATCTGCTTGGTTTGAGTGCCATTCTAAAGCCCGCCATTCACAGTCAGTTAAACTGATCAGTTCAATTGTCGTTTTTAACTGATCAGTTAAAACAGATGTAAGCCAAAATGATTTCCTCACTAACTGGCTTAAATTCATTCATTTCTCGATCAGGTGCATTTTTCGGGTGGTGTATTTGGCTAGCAAATTTCTCACCGTGTAATTTAGAAAAATGGGTTCAGATTCTAAAGATGATATTCTACTTATGACGACTGCAGCTTGTAGCCGTTTAATCAATAGAGAAACAAAAAATAAAATGAACGAAAGAATGGTTAATCAGTTATCTCTTATTAATTTGTTAAATGAGTTGTCACTGAAACCGAGTGACTGGCGTAACTATTGAGAATGGACGAATCTACATATTTCAAGCTATTTCTCTATAAATTCTTCAGTTACTGCACGTCCTGACCCCATGGCGGTTAAACTACGACCGACTAAGCGCATGCGCGGACAGTTTGGCGTGAAGAAAACGAACTGAAGCCAGCGGATTTATGGTGCTCTCAGAAAATCCGTGGGTTGCCATAAGTTAAAAATTTTACATTAAGATTCCATACTAAGGTCAGTTTTTGGACGTACGTCAGTTCAACTGATCATTTTAACTGATCGTGAATTGCGGAATTAAGATCTCATCATTCACACTTCTTGAAAATATATTTAATAACATATTGGTTCTCTTTCGTCTTCCTCTTTTTCAGAAGGAGGTCCATTTCGCTGATTTTCTTGGTGTTCTTCATTCAAGATTTCTTGGAGTTCTTCTGTCATCAGCTCATATTCATTTTACATTATGAGCTCAATGTCATCCTCGTTCACCTCCTATCATTGGTGAGGAGAATTGGCATACTTCAAAACACCGACGAAACAGCTTTCTTGAAACCCGTGATGTCATCAGGGACGAAATGAGGACCATCGCCATCAATGATGTCGTGGGCTCCGAGACCCGGAGTTCGCTAAAATCCGTTTTAATTCGTTATCCGAATATGTGTTCGTGAAAGTGTTCGTTGTTCAATTTGTTCCCAGTCCGAACTGTTCGTTATCATATCACCCACTGTATAGGATGCAGTGGTCCATTTTTGCCAAGACGATCACTGAATCTTTGCCATATCTTATTGGTATTTTCGTGTTCGTGATCCTAACTGCAGTATCTTTCCTGTCATCTATGAACAGTTTTTTTGTTCAGTTCACTTACTAAAATTATGTCTGTCTTTTTTTCGATTGCAGTAGCGATGAGGAGGTCGTGCGGTCGTTTCAATCTATACTAGGGCCGGCGAGAGAATGCATCTCGTCTCGCAGAGTTTAGTATTGCTCTGCGCATAGCCTGAGATTATTCCGAGCGCGCGGTGTTTTTTTTTTTGAAAAACTGACGCATATTTCTTAACTCAAACTAACCTGCGCGTACCTCGGCGCGTCCCTCGCCCCTCATACCTCGGCGCAGTACAGCTGCATTCTCTCGCCGGGCCGAGTAGAATATAAACTGTTATATAAACTCTATAGTAGTAGAGTATAACCGAGTATAAACTAGTTATAACCGAGTATAAACTAGTTATAACCAAGTATATAACTAGTTTACACTAATCACTCAAGTCATGGTAGGATTTTTAGTCTTACCTTCTCCACCTAGTCTTGCAAGTTCAGTCTGGTTGTATAATTATTGTCTTGTCTGACTAATCTTGCAGATGATAGTTTAGTTTTGTCAGTATAGTATTTTAAGCCTTGTCTTTCCATTTAGTTTACCATATGTCATTTTTGTAATGTTGTTTAATTGTAGTATTTTACCTTCATTTAAGTTTGATAGGTCAAGACAAGGTCCTTTCTGTCCATTTTCTGAGGCAATCAATAAATTATTCTCAATTGCCTCCTGAATAATGGGACAGTAATCACTAGCTTTCTGCATGCACTGAGTTAACTCTTTGTAGGTGATATCGTTCAAAGCTGGCGACGTATTCGCCGCCAAAATCACTTTAGTTCTTCGTTTTAACAGTTCTCGTGTAAACGGCAAAATTCCTAAAACGAAATCCATTCCAGCATTGTCCACAAACACAACAGCCAATTTATATGGAGTAACCTACAACGTTATTAAACAAAAATGAATTCGTAAAATTAGATAAGTTTTATTATGTATTTACTTCTATATTTTCTACCCATTTATCTAGATTGTCTTTAAACCACGGTCGTTCCTGAATCGTTTCCATTGCTTGTTTTAATCCGAATTCTTTACTAATTTCTAGGATTTCTGTAACAGCTTTAGCTCCCCAGTCAAACATATTCCCTGCTAAAACACCTTTGGCAACTTCTAACCATTTAGTTTTAGTGTCAGCTATGCTGTCTATATGTTTGATGCGCCCTGAGAATTCCATGAAGGCTACTTCTGTTTCTTGTCTTTTTTGGATCAGCCATGCATCCTTGAAATTGTTTTCTCGGAGTGTCTGTTCATTAAATTCCAGTAGAGTTCGTATGCTCAATGGATTTAATATCCTACAAAATAGTTTTAATAATTTAAGCCTTAAACAAATCTGTGAACATTAGTGAAGATAGAACAAAAACTATGTTTACTTTTAAAATTAAAAATATAAATTATACAGTGAGGTCTATTGTCTTATCCATTTAAATCAAACAATAGACTTGTATTATATAATATATATTTAAAAAAAGCGTAATTATGCAATACAAGTCAATAGCCTTAATTATACATTTAAACATAACATATAGATAGAAGGTCTATCTATATGTTGTGTTCATACAACTTTTGATTTATTGAATATCGTTTATGGTAAATGTAACACTCCTACACAGAGACCAACAAGGATAAATAGACAAGACTAAACAGAAAATACTAGGCAGACAAGACTAGACAGACAAGACTAGACAGACAAGACTAGACAGACAAGACTAGACAGACAAGACTAGACAAGACAAATAAGACTAGACTGTTTCAATTGGTCTGGTTAATTTTTATTTATACCCTATATTGCATAAAAAATTAGTTTCAAATCTAACATTTCATCTTGTCCAGTGTTCAGATTTTCACACTTCATTAATTTTATTAAGAAAAAATAAATTATACTTGAGACTAAATAATAATGTATATTTTCATACGTGGGATCATGTTGTAGTTGATCGATGAGCCTGTTAAAAGTATGAAAACATTTCTCTGCGACTTCTGTGGCATCCGGATGGTCAGGATTCAGAATTCTAGCTTTCTTAACAAACTTTTTTACCATTTCACAGAGACATTTGAACCAATAGGATCTCTCGTTTAAGTCATGTATCAGATCTATTGTGTCTGGATTGTAAGTTCTCGGGTCCTTCAGCAGTGGACACACATTCTTTTGCCGATCCATAGTGTAAACTATCTAGATGTGGAAAGAGATTGATTTGTGGTTAGTTCATGTGTATCATTCAAACTGTCTTTACTAACTGAAATAAATAATGTTCTCTAACCTCATTTGATGTTTGTTTTATTGTTGTCAAATGCTGATAAGGTTTTTGTGTATTTACTTATCTTGTATTGTTTTTATGAAAATGTCTCTGTTTACTGAAACAAAAACCTTGATTGTTGTGTTGCCTGTTTTATAACATTTTTAAATTGCTCTCGATATCTTTACAACATTCTACTTGACATTTTATTTTAAACTGCTATTTTTTTTTTGCTGTATGCAATATTTTGACTTTTCCAACTCAACAATACAGGCAACCAATCACGCTTGACTGCAAGTATTTAGAATATCCCGACTTTTATATAATTGATATTGAAAAAGTCCAGACGGACCAAACTAAACGGACAAAACTAGATGAACAAGACTATACAAGCAAAGCTAGACAGACAAGATTAGACAGCTTATTTGTTTATTTAATATTTAATATACAAATTGTATCTGAAATATTAAGCAGCACTTCGTTTATAACTAAACACTATGCTGGCCAGTTTAAAGAAGATTAGACAGACATGTATAGACATGCAAGACTAGACAGACAAGACTCGACAGACAAGACTAGACAGACAAGTCTAGACAGATAAGACTAGAGAGACAAGATTAAACAGACAAGACTAGACAGACAAGACCAGCCAAACAAGACTAGACAGAAAAGACTAATCAGATCATACTAGACAGACAAGATCTGACAAATAAGAAGACTAGACAGATAAGAATACACAGACACGGCTAGACAGACAAAACTAGAGCGACAAGACTAGACAGATAAGACTAGAAAGACAACACCCTCACTAAACCCCCTAATCCACTATCGCATATGTATGTGTTAGATCTATTCATTCAGGGTAGGCAGCCCGGACGGTTAGCAAGCATAGTCAGTTGACTTGCAAGTGCCCCCCTAAAATAACACGAGCATCTTGGTACCGCCTCATGGCGTTTAGCATCAAGATGACTTTGTCTATTTATCAGTTTCTAAAGGTGTCTGCACTTTGGGTCAATTTAAGATATCTAGTCCTTTTGATAACTAGTCCTGCTCCGGCTTTAGCATTATGTCCGTAAGTGTTCTCACTTCCAGTGTTGCTTGGTTTCTGTCTGCCCATTTGTCTCTTTCAGGTGTACACCTGTGGCAATCGAAGATTGTGTGTTGTACACTGTCCATTTCCCCACAGAAGACACACGAGCCGTCTGAGGCTCTGCCTATGCCGCTCAAGTACTGTCTGGAGCAGTCGTGGCCAGACAGTTATTGTGCCAGGTAGTAGCCCACCTCTCCATGTTGCCTTGTCGCCCATGGTTTTACTTAGGGGATTAACAGTCGGGTCCATTCTCCTTTGTTTGAGTAGTTCCACAGTTGTGACCAGCTGGTGTACAGTTGCGACTTCGCAGTCTTCTTTCGAGGATTTCTGTCTCCAGCCTGACTACTGTTTTTTGTGCTATGTAATACCGCTCTTTCTTTCGCTAGGAGCTGTATTTGTGGTGTCCCCGTACTTACAAGTGCCGCGTCTCCTGACACCGTCCTGTATGCACTACAAGTTCTCAGTGCCATCTTCCTTTGAATTGATACCAACTTTTGTCTTGCGGTAGCCTTTTCCATAGCCTTGTTCCATACTGGGACATCGTACAGCATAGTGGAGTGGACTACTGTGCATAACACTCTTCGCTTGCTGCTATTTGGTCCTCCCACGTTTGGCATGAGGCTTCCGAGTGCAGCACAGGTTTTGAGGGCCTTTGCCATTGTATTGATTAAAGAAGACACATTGGTTTATAGTGATTCCCAGGTATTTTATAGTTTTCTTGGCTATTATTTTTTCATGTTCTATTTTGAACATGATGGGGAAGCTTCCTGTTAATAATACAGTTTCGCTTTTCTCTGGAGGAGAGTTTCATCCACGTTGCCACTAGTTTAATTGCCATGTTCCCTCTGTCCATGACTTGTTTTTCATTTTTGCCCGTCACGATGAGATGAGAGCTAGGTCGTCGGCGAAGCCTACTATGTCAACGCCCTCTGGAAATCTCAGCCTTAGAACACCGTCATACAGGATGTTCCACAGGGTCCCATCACTGAGCCCTGCAGAACACCACTGTAAACTTCTCTTTCGATTGCTTTACCTTCCGCCTCCAATATCATAAAGCGCTTTGATAGATAGCTGCTCAGCAATTTCAGTAGACAGGGGGGCAACTTCTGGCTTTCAGCTCTTCTACGATGTTCTGTCATTTGAATTAAAGGCATTTTTGACGTCTAACGTGATCAGCGCACATATCTTCCTTTCCCACTGGGAGCCCTCTGAAGCGTCTTCTGCAACCTTTAGCACCCTTAATATGGCTACCCGTCGGTGGATTGTCTGTCCGAGAGACCTTTGCCTTGCCTGAACTCATTTTCAATTTTCTCGAGTATAAGATGTTCTAATAGCTTCCCTGCGACATCTAGTAGATATATGGGCTCAAAGGAAGACGGTTTCTCTATGGGTTTGTTCCCTTTCCTTAGGAGTACCAATATGGATTTTTTCCATATATCAGGGAAATTTCCATCCTTCATTATCGCGTTTGCAGTTTCTAATATGATGTCAGGACATATCTTTGCGGCAATTTCTGCCGCCGGAAGCAAAGAGCTTCCGGCAGTATACCGTCGGTTCCTGGCGTTTTATTATTCCCTAGTCGTCTGCTGGCTCTTTCTAATTCCTCAAGCGTGAAATATTCGGTTTCTCTCACCTCCGGTAAATTCCACTGTAATACCTCGTATTTTGGGAACAGGACATATGCAACTGCTTGCAGCTGTTCCATGGGGAGTTTGGGATTTAGGTAACTCAGCCTTAAGCCGAGGTTATATTAGAGCCGCGCCGCGTGTCGCAACGCTGCCTGACGCAACGGGCTGGTGATTATACTACAGTGTCGCGTCGCCTCGCGTGCGGATTAATTTTTGTGTCAGTTCAGTGGTGACCGCGTAAACTTCCGCACCTACTTGCAATGTTCTCTTCCGACTCTTTTAGAACAAATCTATAAATTCGTTAAAATAATTGTTTAAAATATCTTAGCCTGTTGCCAATTGGGTGTAAAGCTCTTATTCCCTCAATTTTCTTCATGAAATATTTACATACAGAAAATATTAATGTCATTGCTACAAAGCCCAGAGCTTAGGGCTTCAGGGTATATCATTTACGGTCTTTAGGGCATAATTATTGCGGATTTTCACTATTGCGGATTTCAACAAAAAGTATATTCAACAAAAACGATACAAATAGATGGTTTAATGATTATACCGGAGCGTAGTTACCATCTACAACAAGACAAGAGGCAATTTATACTCCCTTACTATTGTCAATTTTTCTTAAGAATGCAGTACAGGGAAGATAGGGCTTATTTGACCTTGTTCTCTGATTGGCTTAAATCGAGGAGAAGTTCACACGGACGATATTTACTTCTCCATCTCAACCTCGTTTCTCTCTTTCTTTTTACATACAGTTGCAGCTGTTAGTTGTCATGGCTGCCTTGTCAATTCACAATTATCATCTGATCTGTTTGTATCATTTAGATTTTTTGCGTTTTTCTACATTTATTTGTTTGTATTTTATTATTATTGTTGCCATTTGGTGTATTTATTCAATAATAATAAGATATTCAATGAAACCGCATTAATAAATTACCAATTTTATATTCAAGTAGCTATATTTGAATTTACCGCCAAATTTTGTAACTAGATTGAACATTTCTCATAGTGTAAATCAGGTTCTAATTACTGCATTCTTAGAAAAAATTAACTATAGCTCAATAAGTTCGTCGGCGATTATATTGTGATATGGTGATTATATTAGCGCGAAGCAGGGGCCTCGCTGGTGGGGGTTACTTCCCCCACCAGCGAAGAGACACGCGGGACTGAGCTAATGTAACCACAACCATACGTTCATACTAAATGTATGTTACCGATTGCAATTCCACGCGTTGCGACACGAGGCGTGGCTTTAATGTAACCCCGGCTTTAGTTCCCGGGTGGCGAGTGCGTAGGCAGCACCAGAGACTTGGCATTAAAATCATCGGCAATCAATTTCGGTTTAGTGGAGCCACTTATACATTGTCTCAGATCATTTAGTGAAATTTCCAACTGTTCTAGACTGTCGTTTGGGGAGAAGTAGCAGCTAATATTTATTTCTTCCTTCAGTTAAACCCATACAAAACCAGGGCCAACACCACTGTCCAAAACGATTTCGTCCCTATTGACTACCTTTAAAGGCCGATTCTCATATACGCGACACTATCTACGCGACGTTGCACAATGAACTGTCGCGAATTATCACGTCGCTGCTAGGTATTCTCATATATGCGACACTCTGCTAAGCGATTATTTGCTGCAAATGTCAAATCTGTAGTTTCTCTACATTTCAGGTTAAGTTATATTTTCAAAATGTCATGTTCGTCAAGTTCCGATGATGGTTTTTTCGTCTTAGCCATGTGTTATGAATATGAGAAATTAAAAGGAAAAGAAAATATTGGGTGCATCGGATCTTAAGAACAAAACTAGTAGAAGGAGAATTCCATACTCTCTTCAAACAATTACAAGAGTCTGTACTTACGAGTCTCATCTAATTTTAAAGAAATTTCTTTTCAAATTAGATCTACTAACCTGTGTTGATTACTGCAATTTTTATTTTGTAAGTCATACAGTTCAACATAATCAGCCACAAGAGCGATAAATTCCTCTGCTTTTTAGTCGTTTATTCAATTCATTTTCAAAAACACGCCGTTTTTGACACAATCCGTCATTCGAATCACAAACTTTCCAAACGTCATAAACGTCATGAACGTCATTCCAAAAAGAATGCTCACGAAATAATCCCAGCGACAGCGCGCTAAATTCCGACTTTTAGCAACTGTCGCGTAGCCATAGTGAGAACGAGCCCATTGAAAACAATGTAATCATTATTTGACAGGCGATTTCGTGAAACGTCGCCTAGCTGTTGTCGCGTATATGAGAATCGGCCTTAACGCTGCGCCATGTTTGCTTTCTTTGAACCAATCTCTTGAACTAAAAAGCCTCTTGTTCGGCTCACTGATAATGATTATGTCAATGGCAATTTCTGCAACAGTAGCGGATAGGAGGTCATGTGCGGGCTGCGCATCGCGTTGAATTGGATTATTCTTGGCATTGCGAGTTTCGTTGGGCACGCCTGGTCTCCGATAGCGCTTTTTTAAACATTGGACATGCTCCTGTATCTGTCCTGTGTCATTCACTCTGCACATGGGACAATATTCTTCTCCGTTGCATTCTTGGGCTTTGTGGCCTTCCTGTTCACAGCGCAGGCACATATTTTGTCTATCTGGGCCTATTCCGGGAGTATTCACTCGGATCAAAAATTTGACCGTGAAAAAAAATCATTTAAAAAAAAAAAAATTAAATTAATTAAAAATCATAATGTTAAAATTATGTTTTTTTACAAATATTTTTTTATTATTTATTATTTATTTATTATTTATTTATAATTTATTTATTATTTATTTATTATTTATTTATTATTTATTTATTATTTATTTATTATTTATTTATTATTTATTTATTATTTATTTATTATTTATTTATTATTTATTTATTATTTATTTATTATTTATTTATTATTTATTTATTATTTATTTATTATTTATTTATTATTTATTTATTATTTATTTATTATTTATTTATTATTTATTTATTATTTATTTATTATTTATTTATTATTTATTTATTATTTATTTATTATTTATTTATTATTTATTTATTATTTATTTATTATTTATTTATTATTTATTTATTATTTATTTATTATTTATTTATTATTTATTTATTATTTATTTATTATTTATTTATTATTTATTTATTATTTATTTATTATTTATTTATTATTTATTTATTATTTATTTATTATTTATTTATTATTTATTTATTATTTATTTATTATTTATTTATTATTTATTTTATTAATTATTTATTTATTATTTATTTATTATTTATTTATTATTTATTTATTATTTATTTATTATTTATTATTTATTTATTATTTATTTATTATTTATTATTATTTATTTATTATTTATTATTTATTATTTTATTTATTATTTATTTATTATTTATTTATTATTTATTTATTATTTATTTATTATTTATTATTTATTATTTATTATTTATTATTTATTATTTATTTATTATTTATTATTATTTATTATTTATTATATTTATTATTTATTTATTATTTATTTATTATTATTTATTATTTATTTATTATTTATTTATTATTTATTTATTGATTATTTATTTATTATTTATTTATTATTTATTTATTATTTATTTATTATTTATTTATTATTTATTTATTATTTATTTATTATTTATTTATTATTTATTTATTATTTATATTATTTATTATTCATTTATTATTTATTATTATTTATTTATTATTTATTTATTTATATTTATTATTATTTATTTATTATTTATTATTATTTATTATTTATTTATTATTTATTTATTATTTATTTATTATTTATTTATTATTTATTTATTATTTATTTATTATTTATTTATTAATTATTTATTATTTATTTATTATTTATTTATTATTTATTTATTATTTATTTATTATTTATTATTATTTATTATTTATTTATTATTTATTATTTATTATTTATTATTATTTATTATTTATTTATTATTTATTTATTATTTATTTATTATTTATTATTATTATTTATTATTTATTTATTATTTATTTATTATTTATTATTTATTTATTTATTATTTATTATTTATTTATTATTTATTTATTATTTATTTATTTTATTTATTTATTATTTATTTATTATTTATTTATTATTTATTTATTATTTATTTATTATTTATTTATTATTTATTTATTATTTATTTATTATTTATTTATTATTTATTTATTATTTTTATTATTTATTTATTATTATTATTATTTATTATTTATTAATTTATTTATTATTTATTTATTATTTATTTATTATTTATTTATTATTTATTTATTATTTATTTATTATTTATTTATTATTTATTTATTATTTATTTATTATTTATTATTATTATTTATTATTTATTTTATTATTTATTATTTATTATTATTATTTATTTATTATTTATTTATTATTTATTTATTATTTATTTATTATTTATTTATTATTTATTTATTATTTATTTATTATTTATTTATTATTTATTTATTATTTATTTATTATTTATTATTATTTATTTATTATTATTTATTATTTATTATTATTTATTTATTATTTATTTATTATTTATTTATTATTTATTTATTATTTATTTATTATTTTTTATTTATTTATTATTTATTTATTATTTATTTATTTATTATTTATTATTTATTTATTATTTATTTATTATTTATTTATTATTTATTTATTATTTATTTATTATTTATTTATTATTTATTTATTATTTATTTATTATTTATTTATTATTTATTTATTATTTATTTATTATTTATTTATTATTTATTTATTATTTATTTATTATTTATTTATTATTTATTTATTATTTATTTATTATTTATTTATTATTTATTTATTATTATTTATTATTTATTTATTATTTATTTATTATTTATTTATTATTTATTTATTATTTATTTATTTATTTATTTATTATTTTATTTATTATTTATTTATTATTTATTTATTATTTATTATTATTTATTATTTATTTATTATTTATTTATTATTTATTTATTATTTATTTATTATTTATTTATTATTTATTTATTATTTATTTATTATTTATTTATTATTTATTTATTATTTATTTATTATTTATTTATTATTTATTTATTATTTATTTATTATTTATTTATTATTTATTTATTATTTATTTATTATTTATTTATTATTTATTTATTATTATTATTTATTTATATTGATTTATTATTTATTTATTATTTATTTATTATTTATTTATTATTTATTATTATTTATTATTTATTTATTATTTTATTTATTATTTATTTATTATTTATTTATTATTTATTTATTATTTATTTATTATTTATTTATTATTTATTTATTATTTATTTATTATTTATTTATTATTTATTTATTATTTATTTATTATTTATTTATTAAAACCAGAAAAATTACACAAAATATACATACAGATATATGTGTACATATCTGTCCTATAGAGATGGTTATTCCATCTGTACATGGGTCTGGATACAAAAAAAAATCTAAATTCACAAAGATACCTAACTTAATATACAAATATAATTACAAAAATCAAAGAAAAAATCAAAGCAAAAAAAGTACATACAATAGAGAAACAGAAATAGAAATAAAAATATTTAATCTACATTCGCAATACAATTTTTAAGTTTTCTTTTTACTGTTTTTTTTTTGTTACAAGCTAGGGTTTTCAGTTCATTAGGCAACATATTATAATATTTAATAGCAGTATAGGTAGATTTTTTATAACTAATAGATTTATTAATTTTTGGCAGATAGATTTCCTTATGTCTTTTGCTCACCGATACCTTCTTATATAATTATAGTTACCAATTAATAATGTAATAATATTATAATTATATTATAGTTACCAATAATTAATAATAAATACGTTTTTGTATATTTATAGACAAGTATACAAATAGTAGTAGTTTATGATACTAGTGTGTGAAGAAGGTCTTTTGTGCATGAGTACATCACATCACTGACACAATAAGGTTTTTTCAGAACGTTCAGTGCCTTCGTGGAAAAAATTGCTAACTAGTAAAAACACACCGTGACGGGAACACTATTTAGTCGTTGTCGATGTAATCTATGTTAACCTTGATTTAATCTAGAATAGGTTATGGTTAGGTTAAGTTATACTAGAACCAGATAAATCCAGACTGAGAGGCCGAGAACTCTTGATTCCAAATAAGAAAAGTTAATTCAATTCTAATAAACGTCAGAAAATTTCGTCAGACGCAAGTTATTGCCATAGTAACAACAAATAGAAATCGTTTAATAATGAAACTCAATTTGATTTACATTGGACTTTTACGCACGATTTGGATACTTTTACACACGATTATAATAATGGTATCCTTTACATACAATAATTTATTTATTAATGTGTTCATTTTGGTGTGTGAGTAGATAAAATATATATTTTTTTGAATTATTGTTCCGCTTTCGAAACTAAATTATAATTATCATTTCATCCCATTTGTCCCGCTTTGTCTCAATGAAAATGTGGTCACTTTAGACTAGATAGACAAGACCAGACAGATGATACTAGACAGACAAGACAAGACAGATAAAACTTGACAGACAAGACTAGAGAGTCAAGACAGTCAGACCGTTTTTTGTTAAGACTCGAAAACTTAACAAAAGCATCATCAACAATAATAATAAATAAAAATTGTGTGTTTTTGGGAAATTCCATTGACAAACTAGAACATATGCTAGAAAGACAAAAACAATCTCGTTATTTAGTACTTACTGAAGACTCGTGAAGCTCGGAACAACTGGAGACTCTCAAGATAAACAACTTTAGTCTACATTGAATTGAAAAATTCACTATGTTTTTACAACACTTCTGCTATGTAAAAATGTTATACAACTTGTTATTCACAGTAATATAATAAATTTCTACACATACCACGACTTAAGTTTCGACGTTTGACGGTCATTTTCAAGTTCACTTAATATAATTATAATATAATAATAATTATAATTATTATTGGACTTTATAGAGCTCCACTTTCGAGTTGGAAAGTGTTCATAAACAAATTATATGAACTCCTTGTATTAGTATCTATCCAAAACAATAAATATATAATGGCAGATGATTTCAATATAAATATCATAAAGAAAACTAACCATAGTGAACAGTTTATCTCGTTGTTACAATCATTTAATGCGACACCTACTTTGAATGAAATAAGTCATCCACACAAAGGGTCGTGTCTTGATAATATCATAGCTAACTTGAATTTATCATATCACACGGAAACGAATGATTCCATATATCGGACCTCTATACACAATCCATAACACTGGCATGTGAAAAAGAGGTTCCAATTTCCAATACCAAACGAATTAGATTTTTCAACGATCAGAACATGTGCCAACACAGAACACTGATGGGAGAGGAATCATGAGATGAGTTGAATAATAAATATGATATCGACAGTCAATGGGATATGCTTTTGGAAATTTTCTTGAAATCCTTTCATAAAGCTTTTCCTAAAGTCTCGATGAACACCAACTGTACCGCTGCAAGGGTTTTCAGAAACCCGTATCTAGCGAAGGTTGCACACCTTCAGTTACTACGAACATTATCCCGCTTCGATCGGACAATGAAGGGGCTCTATAATAATCGAGGTATACTTACTATATCTTAATATAGAAAACACAGTCGAGTTTGAATTTTGGCTTTTAAAAACTCAAGAACGGCTGGACCGATATTTATGATTTTTGATATGTTGCATTTGTCTCCACCCCTGCTATTATAGTTACTATTAAAATATTGGAAAAATTCACGAGAAACGGTAATAATAATGAAAATAACTGAATTTTCTAATTTTTTTTATGAAACATATATTGTGGCGCCATTATCTCACAGTCGAAACTACTTAAGCTATAACTTAAGTTAGCTAATAAATGGCGCTATTCATTCCCCATTCATTTACGTCATCCACGTGTTTTACATTTGGCGGTGCATCTAGAAAATGAACAACGAGTTTATTTCACCGCATTAAATGTTGCTCAACGTGCTGCAACACCACCAGCGACAAGATTGACAAGTTTCTTTTTTATTTGCCAATGCCATCTATTTGCACGAAAGTTTCTCTGCTCTCTAATGTTCGTGGGCCGACATCATTTGAATCACTGCGAACTGTCAATGGTGCAGTGTGCCCAACATTTCGTGCTGCATGTCAACAGCTTAATTTGCTTGAAAACGAAACTTATTAGGACATTAC
Organism: Phosphuga atrata; assembly: GCA_944588485.1. Classification (NCBI taxonomy): domain Eukaryota; kingdom Metazoa; phylum Arthropoda; class Insecta; order Coleoptera; family Silphidae; genus Phosphuga; species Phosphuga atrata. Next base: position 34,533,909 of record OX155897.1, read on the forward strand.
AATAGTTAAATCAGATCTTTCTGCATCTTCAAATCAGGTACTCACATTATTTGCTATCATTATTTCGACATGTATCCGACTGAATCCAATTGAACAGTGGAACAAGTACAAGGATGACATGTCAGAAGACATTTTACATCGAATTCGTGTCACTTCTGGGAATTCTGATATCGAGGTGAATGAGGAAATACATAACCAGACTGTGCCTCAGATAGAAGAATACTTCATGTGCAGCAGTTTGTTAGTAAAGTTAGGAATGCCAACGCCAAATCGTGCAATGAACGACGTTTTCAATCGAGAATTTGAACATGAACGTGAATACGACTGAGATGCATTGAACGAATCAGATTGAATGAATGTACCACTGTTGAACTCAAAACAGAAGGATGTGTACGATAAGTTAATGAAGGCAATTGATGATGGAAATGGTAGTTTATTTTTCCTGGATGCGCTCGAAATTGCCGTAGCAGTTGCTTCTTCAGTTATAGCGGCCACGTTGCTAGAAGGATGCAGAACGGCTCAATCATCGTTTAAATTACCGTTAAACCTTTAAACGACTGAAACACCCACATGCAAAATTGTCAAACAATCGGTAATGGCCAAAGTGATAATAAAGTGTTAAAGCAAGTAAAATGATCATATGTTATGAATGCACAATGGCACACAAACGTTCATTGGAAGCACTAAATAGAACCATGAAAGATCTGCGCAATGACTCTAAGATGTTTTGCAGGCGCAATCTTTCTACTGCCTGGGGATTTACGGCAAACACTACCAGCAATTTCAAGATTCATCGCTGCCGTTCTATCTGTTCCATCTGCCGAAGATTTCTCCAAGCAATTATTGTCAATCGGTAATGGCCGTCTTGACGAATGGATTGATTTTGTTTCCGCATATTTTTTACAATTTCGTCTCAACTAAGGACGAGTACATCAACAAAGTGTTGCCGAACATTATTGTAATCACAAAAATTACTATTGATTGAGTGAACGAGCAATTCTCCTTTTGAGGTTTGGGCTTTTTTTATAGATCGTACCTTATGTGAGGGAGAGGTAGGGTTTCTGAATATCCGCACTTTTTCAAAACCGCGGTTTTCCGTTTTTGAAAATTAAAAACCGCGGTTTCGGTTTCGGGTTCGGTTTTGAAGATCTTTTGGTAGTAGTGCCTGATATTTAAACGAGATCTTAGTTTTGTACAAAAGTTGCCGCTAAAGGAAAATGATCTTTCGGAGTAGGTGGATGTATCTTTAATTGTAAGAGTTCTTGAAACAAAATATTTAATCTTTTTATTCTCTCAGTAGTTCTTTTATATTTAGCAAACTCCTTTTTCATAGAATTAGGATAGCGATTTGTTTGCATATAAGTATTTTGTTTTAATTCTTCGTGGATAGCTTTTTGTACTTCGTCTTGCAAGGAATAGTTTGGATTGGTCACTTCTTCTAATTCTTCTGAATTTGCCGAACATTCATCTTCGACTTCAACCTTATTTTGTCCGGATAAAGTCGTTCAAAAAGATTTTAGGCCAATTTTCGAACATTGATGGAACTTGCAGATGATCTAGTAAGCATCTAGCCAATTCTGATAATTCCACATATTCACGGGTCTTCAAACGTTCCATGATATTTTTCATTGAAGCCTTGCTTATATCAGAACCAATTAATTTCTCTTCCAAGAATCCTATTACAACTTATGCCGTAAATATGTTAGAATCATCGCTTCTTAATGTTGTTACTGCTACGCTTACTGAAGATAAAGTTTCATAACAATTGAAAATTTACATTTTAAATTAAATGCACTGAATTTAAATCTGCTAGAATCTGTAATATTACGACTTTTAGAAAAATATTTTTTTCTTATATTGGTTTAATAGAAAACCTTGTCTTGATGTCTTGATGTCCATTGCTAATTCAATTTCCTTTTCAAAAAGAGCTTTTACGTTTAGTTGTAGGAAACTGATTTTATCGGAGATAAACAAAAACAATTTACAAGTTTTCTTACCATTTGTAAATTACTTTTAGTTTCAGCATCTTCTTCGACGTAATACTCATTATCGACGTAATACATCTTCTTCGTGCGATTTTTCACTAAATAAATCTTCATCTTCACTGCTGCAGCTGTTTTCTACTTGAGATGATTTCTTGTAAAAAGTGTCGCACACAGCTAGATGAATTGTATGCTTTATGCAAATTTTTTGGTTCAGCAGGACAATCTGTACCATTTTTTTAATTACCCGGGCATCGTCATGTGTAGTATCTTACTCAATAATAATCCCACGGCAATAAATCTCAGACTTTATCAAACTTTGAGGTTTTTGCGACCAGAAATTGAAAACCGCGTTGAAGTCGCTCGATAACTAACGCCGCGACGGCCCGTCAAAGTTAGATCTACCGAGGATTAGTTGCATTTGTTTTTTCGAAGTTTCGCAGCTGCCGCAACAAATTCGATGTTTTGTTGCAAAACTGGGTCGAAAAGCGAGACTGAAAACCGCGTTGCTATATCTTTTACAGCGGCGTCGCGATGCCACCGCAAAGTTCAATTTCCTAATGCGGCTGCTGGTTTTTCCGCCGTAGTTTTCGTAATTTTCAAGCTAGCGAAACAAGTATGACGTTTTGTTGAAGGGAAAAGCTTGTCAGGAAGCGGTAGTGTAAACTGCGTTGCAAAATCTTTGATAGGGGCGTCGGGACGACGCCGCAAAGTTCAACTTGCTAATCTAGGTCGAATTTTGGGAACTTGCGGTGATTTTTCCGCTCTAGTTTTCGAAATTTTGCAGAGCGAAATAAATTTGATGTTTTGGTGAAGGGAAAGCTTGTGGTAAAGCGCGACTAAAAACCGCATTGCGAAATTTTTGACAGCGGCGTCGCGACGTCACCGCGAACTTCAACTTTCTAATACAAGTCACCCACAATATCATTTCTGAAACTGATACTAGATGAATCTAAATGTTTTTCAACACTTATTACGATATTATTTGCAGAACAAGTTCCTTCAATTTGCAGAAAACCTAAATTGCAATAAAAATTGTTTTCTCCATGAATATTAATGTTTAAGAAGATACTTAAACATTAATATTCATGGAGAAAACAATTTTTATTGTAATTTAGGCTCAGAGCATTTAGGCGTCTCAAACTAGTCCACTAATCTAGCGTAGTAATAATTTTTTGTACATTTGCTTTTAATTTTTGATACTTTAAAATCGTTTCTTTCTTTCTTTCTTCGTATTCCTTTTTAATTAAAGTCATACAACCTGAAGAACATTTTGGCAAGATTTAGTTGGGAAACCGGCGAGCTATTGCTTTCCGAATAAATGCAGATTTCGAAATTCACATATCCATGGTTGCCATTTTTGCAACAACAGTTTGCAATGTTTGAAAAAGCACCAATTCAATGTAATTTATTTTTATTTAGCTTTGGATAAAACCGAAAACCGTGGTTTATTATGACGGTTTTGCGGTTTCGGTTTTTGCACAGAAAACCGCGGTTTGGCGGTTCGGATATATCCGAACCAGAAACCCTAGGGAGAGGACATACGCGATTATATTCCCATATATTATGTAATCGTGTACGATTTGTTACCAGATATCGATACGCGTAACATTTGACTGACTAATTCAGCTAATATATCAGCAAATAATATATGTTTTAATGATTATAGATTCTGAGGCTATACGAAGTTCGCCGGGTCTGCTAGTATATGATATACGATCAATATATTACGTAGAGAGAAGAAAGAATATTTTATAAAATAACTAAATGATTCAACCAATATACAAAAACTTCTTGGAACATTATCCCTGAAATATTAAACATGAAAAAGAGAAAGGATCCTACTGCAACTTGAATTTTTTCGTTAATAATCCCCAAAATTTATTCAATACACTACCTGCTGTACAATATGAAGACAACATCGAGGAAAATAATGCATCAATATTTCTTAAATCAATAGCTGACGAAGAACTGTTTAACGTA